>MU224590.1:0-11553 GCA_018584345.1 Thuja plicata | reverse complement strand
GGATTTTATGCTCTCTCTCTCTCTGTCTCTCTCTCTCTCTCTCTCTCTCTCTCTCTCTCTCTCTCTCTCTCTCTCTCTCCTAGGTAGTTAATGGGATTTTGAAAAAGGCTTTGTTTAGAGTTGTCTCTTGGAGAAACAAGCTAAAGAAAGGGGTGAAGAATAGGAAAAAAAGCTAGATAAACACTACATATATAATACACTACAAACCAATTAAAATGGAGCCTAGTAGAGGGTGCATACATAGTTAGGTAGAGTATACATAACTAAATATGTAGGAACAATATGGAGAAGGATACCTATATTGAAATATGTCACCTAAATCAAAGAGGGAACACATGAAATACTAGGTGCATATGCATGAATAGATATACATATACATCACTTAATAAGAAAGAAAAAATGTGTATACTAAGATTTTGAATGAAAATGAGTGAAAGTAATGCAAATTAAAGAGCCTAATTCCAAGCCTAGAAGACGTATTATTGTGCTATAGAATGCTTAAAAGTGATGAAAGGGAATCAATAATCTCATCAATACAAACCTTGATCCCTATGGGAGGTGGTCAGTATGATTGATGTTATTAATAGTTGATATAGTTTCTTATTCTATAACAGGATATTCTTTGCATCTGATTCCAACTCTTAGAAATAGATTAATACATGTAAGGTCTATATATTTTGATGAAGATGATAGATAGATATAAGATTTGATCTTGTGAAATTGAGGAAGATAGGTTTACCTAATTGTAAGAGATAACGAAAATCCAGTGAGTCACATCTTGTGATTTATGTACATGATATGGACAAAGATTAAGAAGAGATGGAGGGTGGACCTTTTTTTATGTTATTTTATTTTATTTTATTTTAAGGAGAGGGGATTTAAAAAGACACCTTTTGTAGCCTTGTACAAGGTTAACATATGTTACTTACAAAAATTGATAGAGGAATACAAAATAATTAGTTGATTGATTAAACCTTAATTTATTTATTCAACTAATGAAAAAAATTATTTTAATTGAATTAAATATGGGGAAATATTGAGAGAATAATTGGTTTTATTAAATATAGTAGATATATTCAATTAAAATTAAGGAACTTTAAAAGAAGGGTTGAATTAGTTAACTAATTAAATAAATAAACAAGAGATATTTAATTAATGTTATAATAATGGTTTAATTTATTAATGAGATGATCGGGAATTATATAAGTAACGTTAAAAGGATGATACATAAATAAATAATATAAATAAATTTTTATTTATTTATGTTAGAATTAGATATGTGGAATAGATATAGTGTGACGTTTTTTGTTAATTAAGCAAGGAAAAGGGTCATAATCCCTCACAGAATATATCAATTAAACAACCCAACATAGCATCCAATAAAAATCAACAATTGGCCTCATAAAACTAGAAGCATAAAAATTAGCCTTATACAACTAGAGGGCCATAAATAGGAGATAAGTCCAAAAGATATATTATGATATTTTTTTTTCTTGGTTAAAAGGTGAGGGACCTAAACTTTTCATTATTATAAAACCATACATCATTTTTATTGAAGCTAAAAAAGAGTATCAGTTAAAACTATATGACATAAAAGGTTGAAATTGATCACAAGTCTTGAACTAAATCTATCAACTAGAATAAACCATATTGATCTACATAAAAATGTCTTCCATATATTATACATTTTAGAAGAATCAAAGACAAAATTCAAAAACTTTCCTAGAAAGCTTAACAGATAATCAGTGAAACCCTAAACAAAAATTAGCAGATATTGAATAAAATTCTCAAAAAATCTGAGAATTATGTAAATTTTCCCCCCTTAAGGGGCAGGAGTGACCTTCATTATGACCATAAACTTTGATGCAGTTTTACCTTTAAAATCTTCACCATTTTGCATGTGTTGACAATCTAGGAGGCGTGGTCTCGGGAAAGGGCGATGCACTATGAGTCTATGAATCGCATAGAAGACCTCTTTAGCAGAGGCTACAAACTAATAACGTAACACATTGTAGAGAATTCCCAATTCTATCAAAAAGATGACAGTTTCTAGGTACAAAACTATTTGTCATCGCAACATGTTTAACTTTGCCATCACTAGTTTCTTTTTTAAATGCTCTGTAGCAAACAAACCCCCCAACCAAGACATCATAATTAAAGACATTATATCTACGAATTGATTCTGCAATCTAAAAACCCTTAAGGAATTCCTCTCTAACATAATGTGCAATCAAATTTTCCAACAAAGCTTGATCTTGTAGCAAGTCAAAAGTATTTCATATGAAAATCGTGAGTACCTAAGATGTGAAAATAACCGTTGGAGATATAGTTGATATATATAATACCCTGTACATGATACTAGATACTATTTATATCAATCATTGGTCTATAGAACCCCATTCAAAGATGACGATGAGTTCACACAAGGCCTATTTATATGTGGATAAATTATTCCTTCTTTCTTCTATGTTGGATTTAGTTTTGGCAAATATACCACTATACAAATATGAAAGGTTTCTTTAATCAAGTAGGTATACTATGAAGACCTTAAAAAATAAAAATAAAAATCTGTAAAATTTGATATTATTTTTATATTGTATATATGTGCATTAAAGGTGTTGATATTCTAGTATACCTTACATATCATTTTGAAATAATATGTGTCTTCTAGTGCAATGGTGGGATTTTGTGGCCAATGAGGAAAGTATTTGATGGACAATGATGACACTGCATATTTTTAATGTACTTTATTGTTCATCCTCTTGTGGACATATTTCGATATTTCTTTAAACACCCAATCCAAGAAATGCAAATATTTAATACAATGAATGACCATGTTCATTAATTATAACAGATGTTTGAAGATGAATAAATATTAAGGTTATGGTTTTGAAATAATTATAATTATAATTATAAATTATAACCATTGACTACATTTTATTTCATTTTAAATTGGTAAGTCTAATTTATATAAAAAAAATTTAAGTACCATTTAAGAAAACTAGTTAATTAACTTTGGCAAGATGAATATAAACTTAAAGAGGATTACAAATGATGATGTCTTTATGGATCCGAATTATTTTGATATCTTAATGAAGACCAACCTTGACAGTGAATTTATTGAATAACATAGGAGAGAGTTTGAAATGAGCTTCATCATTATGTCCCTTTTTCAATTTGTATATTTCTTTGTACAACAAGAGCCATTGGCTATGCATAATTTTTAAATCTTCATGCATAGTTTGTGGGTTTAATCATTATAAATAAGAATTAATTAATTTCTTTGAAACTATTAACATTTATTCATTGTTATTATTGTATTTGCCGTAGGCAATATATTCTACAAATTACTTATCTCCAATACGATTGGTTGAATTGGTTTGGTGTTATAAGACCCCTTTTCTCAAACAGTATCATTTAATTAATTTTAGAATTATTCTTTTAATTTACAATATAGTATTTTTATGGCATACTGTTTTTTTATATTTTATTACTATAAAAATGCTATTTTCATTACAAATTCAATTTCAATATATTTGAACAATATTATATATTTTTACAATTATAACTATAGAAATGAAACTATAATATATACAACATAACTTATTAAATATTATTCCCATATTTGACAAACTCTCAATTTTATTTTTGGGTGTATCTCTATGCTATTAAAATTTCTTTACATTGAAAAATATATAATCATATCAATCAATATTTTTTTTTGAAATCCCACCCCTCTTTTTTTTTTTGAAGTATTAAACTTCTTGTTTGACAAAATATTTCTTTGAAATATTTGTATTTTTGTAGTTTAGAAATAATCACTTGACTAGTGGAAAATGAATAAGTTATTTTTCTAGTATCATAAATATCACCTTCCTTAATGGTGCAACAAATTTTTTTTTGTTGGATTTAAAAAATGCACTCTCCAAAACTCACGCGCAAAACAACAGGTGAATTTTGGAACCAATAGAGACCATGGAATTGCAGAGCTGAACCGGTACATGTGAATCAAGGGAGAAGCATAAAGACTAGTAATGGGCGTAGAGGAGGTCATATATATGATCGGTAACTTAGACAAAAGGAAATGGTTTAGTTATTTCCAAGATTCCGCTTCTCAAAACCTAATTGGGCTCCCTTCAAATGTCTATTGAAGTTGAACAAGCATAAACAACTAGTTTTTGGTATATGCAAAGAAGAGCCACAAAGGGAGAAGAAGAGTAAGGGGAGCCCATCAAATCACACCCCTTTCTTCCAACGGTTCTTCCAAGAGGCTTCAGTAAAGATTATAGGAATATCCCAAGTTGTGCACTGGAACATGGGGGTTTTAACCAGAGCACAAATCAAAGAGGGTCTCACCTATAGAGTAATGGATGAAGGCATTATATTTTTCCATTAGTATGCTTAGAGGAAAATATGATCTGCACCATCAATTTACTCTACACCGACAGACAAGGCGCAACACTATCCAATGCCAAGGTTACTCGACAAACACTATTAAGTGTTACCCGATGACAAAAAGGTAAACGATACCCGATGAGTAACAATAGTGCTACCTGATAGTACGTCAAAGAGAGGCTACCGACAGATAGAGGGAGCCTGATGAATAGTTCAGTCAAGGAACACTTACAGACTGCAAGTTTAAACCAATGACAAAGAACCAACAGTCAGTTACATTCCACAAATACTGGATATGACTTTCCACGTCAGATAAATCACTGAATTTGTATTTATAACTTCTTGATTTCCTTTTAAATCCATTATGTGCGAAGGAAACAATGTAATTTTTATTGTTTTAATTAGTTTTACTATTTTAAAATATGCAAACTAAAGATCAAGGTCAAGTTGTAAACCATGGATCTAAGATTTAACATTGTAATATGTGAATTCCAAGATAGGTCAAATACTTGTATAAATAGGTGCTCAATCCATTGAGAATAGGAGTTGTTCAATGAAGATAGTAGCCACTAAGAGAAACTAAAGACCAGATAGAGAATTCATGCTGAAGAACACAAACATAATCTAATCAGTTTTCAAGAATAGAACAGAGGCTACCAGCAAGCAGAGAAAAGGTATACATCAATTACTTAAGGTGATATTATTTTGGAAAGGCTTTAACGGATCTGTAAATCAACAATAATAGATTGCATACAATTAGGTCAACATTTGTACTCATTCTAACAAGTATAGTACACTAATGAAATCCTTTCAAGAATGGTGGGCATAACCGTCCCATTATAAATCTCATAACTGAGTGCACACTTAAATCAGTGTTGCTAAATCTCTTAAAAGAGTAGATCTTAACAGGTCTCCACCTTAATTCTATTAACAGGGTAGATCATCAGAAGTGATCAAATTGTAAGCCTTAACTGACTCCCTTCCATTCTACAAATAGTAAAGTTTTGTGGGTGCCATCCCCACCACAGTTTTTACTTCCTAACAGGAGTTTTCTGTGATACCATAGCTTGTGTTATGTGTTTGTCAATTTCATGAATGTTTCTATTAATGATTGAAAACTATTAAAGATTGTGAACAAACATTAGATGCATAAGAAAGAATAACAGTAATGGTTGGTAAATCTGAATTGAATGATTACTAATGATGAATTATGTAAGGTGCTAAAAGTTTTAGAGGTATTGATTCACCCCTCCCCTCTCAGTACTACTTCCCATTAATTCCAACAATTGGTATCAGAGTTGAGTATCTTCTTAAAAAGCTTAAAGGCTTAAGAGAAAAGATCATACAATGGAGAAGAACAAACTTGATAAGAATATTGAGAACAAAAAGCTTGAGATACAGATGTTCCATGAATAGTATAAAGAAGCAAGAATCAAGATGAGAGAGCTGCTAGATGAAAGAAAAAGGTATGGCTACCTAAAATAATGAAATAGACTATCAAGAAGAAGATTTTCTAGATTTATTTAAATCTTCAGGATCAAATGCAAGTAATACATCAGACACATAAGAAGAGAACATCACAAATCTAAAGGAGATCAATCTACATCTGAAAAAGAAAATAAATATGCTACAAATCGGTCAAGAGACCCAATTGGTAAGAATGATTGATGTTATGAGTTTTGCCAGACAAGCTGAAACAGAAAGAACAGTTGTTATTGATGATAGAAGGAAGATTTCAGAGAAACTACAGGAAAAGGAAATGGAAATTCAAAGACATGCTGAGCATCACCATGATCTCAGAAATCAAATTATCCTTATGAGTCAAGAAGTAAAAAAAATAAATGTGGAACTCATTGAGAGAATACAGATTATCGGTGAACTAAGAGAAGAAAATGAAAAGCTAAAGCATGAGGTTGGAATTCAAAAACAACATAATGAGATTATCAGAAAGGGTGAAGAAAGCAATAAAAGAATGGATGAATTTCTTGAGGGACAACGAAGAGTCAACAACGACAGCAGTATAGGCTTTACCGAAAATGAAGAATCATAAAATCCAAAGAATGTCTACAAAAATCCAAGACCAAGAAAGCCAATATGCAAGCACTGTGGAAAGAAAGGGCACACATCAAATGCATGCAGAGGTAAAATGAAAGGTACTCCTAAATCTACACCTACACCTTCATTCATAGGATTCTCTTATAAATGTAACAAGAAAGGACATAAGGCTTATGAATGCAAGAGCAAGATAGAAAAGCCAAAGAAGGAAACCTTCATGGACAAATACTCCTTCATGCAAGATGAATGAGCACACATCTAAAGAATTCTAGAAAAAGAAAATGAAAGCATGGAAGCCAAAAGGTAAAGAAGTTCCTTATTAGCCAAAGATAATCAGTAATCAATATGTATGGGATTACAACACTTGGAGAAACTATACATCATGTGCTAGATATGATCACATTGCTTGAAACTGCATGAGAGCATGGACCAAAAGGTCTAGAGGCTGGTCAAACCCCAGAATGGCATGCCTACACTATCATAAAGTTGGTCATCTCAAGAAAGATTGCAAAGACAGATTGACAGAAACAAGAACACATCCCAATGGTAACACCATTGAAGATATCTAGAGGGCGAGAGACAAAATTTGGATAAAATCTTCAAGCAATGATGAAGCAGGACCAAGCAATGAAAATGGTGACACCCCATCTAATGGATAGGGTGAAACCACCAACCTCACTTGAGCTGAACAAGTAAGTATGGAACTACACTATACCAAGTTATATTTTGCATCAGTTCCATTATATAAATTGATAGATAGTCAAAATCTGCATGAACCAAAGATGCATACTACTTTACTTGTTACTAATCTAAGAATGGAACACCATCGGTAAACACTTACTAAAAATCATCGGTGAACAAAATAATGAGTTGTTTACACTTACCAGAAATTGTCAGTCCACTAGTAAATATGGTAAATAGAGTTTAGAATTGGTCATAATAGAATACCGATATCCATCGATAAAATCAAGGTAAAAAATTCTTAGGTCAAAAATTCTATAAATAGTTGACAGGACAACTTCACTTTTCACCCACAATTTGAAGAGAAAGCAGAGCAACATAAAAACGATTAAAGAGCCAAAAGAAGAAGCATCTACAGATTGATTTAGCACACAGAGAATAGATTCCTCATCACCAATGTGAATTAAAGTAAGTACCAAAGACACTGAAAGATCTCTGTCATTGTTTTGTCAAGAAAGCCCTAATTTTGAGAAAACCTTTAGTACTTGAAAAACAATGGCAACCACATCAAGAACTGCTAAGTTGAAGAATGAAAAGAAGAATGTGGTGAAACTAATCAAGAATACCACATGTGTAGAACCTAAGTACAAAATATGTCTAGAAATTGCATCAAAACCCGATGAAGCCGGTGCATTTTCAAAAATTTTGCCTAGGGTTTTACTCATAGAAGAGATTAGGTCTTATATTCACTGCAAGATTGCAGAGATAGGTGATTTAGAAATGGATGAAGCTTTTAAGAAGCTATGTGATGCCTAAGGAAAAATGAAAGAAGAACACAAACACTTGGAGGTCAAAGGGTTAACCAATGCCCTACATTTCCTGAGGGAATTCAAGACAAAATGGATAAGGTTAGTCTTAAGCAGGATGCATGACAACAAACTATGGCTAGACCAACCCAAGAAAACAACAAAGGATGTTCTTCATGCTGTCACTGGTTATCCAATAATTGACAAGCCTAGGGCACACAAACATCCAGCCATGAAAGAATTTACAAAACTCACCAATGCAGAAGGAGACAACAAAGGTCTGAAAGTAAACACAATCACCGACGAAGAGTTAAAATTTTGTGCATGTGTTATTGGTTACAAAAATTTTCAGGCTAGTAGAATGAACAATATTTCTGCAACAGCAATAAGAACAACTTACAAGATTGTAACAAAAGGAATTCAGATGGATCTATGTGAGATCCTATTGAAACAACTTGATGAAAATATAATCAAAATCAGGTCTGCAAAAAGCAACACATGTAAGTTTGGATCACTTATCATGTGTACATTTTTCTATTTTCAAGAATACTTTCCTTCAGTAGGAAAAGTTGTATGGGACTCTACCAAATGGGTAACCCAACAGATTAGTGAACTAATTAAGTCACTAGGAGACAACTTTGATTTTGTCATGTCTGCATACTTCCTTGAGTTCAAGGAAAAGATGATGGAAAGAACTAGGATTCCTGAACAACTAGTTGAAAAACACAAAGATGAGATATGTTTCATGGTAGACATAGATTTCACACATATCAAACCAATTGTACCAAGAAAATCTTGGTTAGCACCATTAGAATATGAGATCAATATTGATCTAACTACAAGTGCAATTGAGGCACTGATCAATGAGCATGTTGATAAGAAACAACCAAGGTTTGGAACATATAAGGAGGCCAAATCTAAGATAAAACATGCCCTAGGAGTCAAGAAGACTATAAAAAAGAAAGATAAAATGGTTAAGAATCTCAAGAAGATTCTATCGGTCTCAGAAGAAGAGCGGGATCAACAAGAGGAAACTGATGAACAGGGCACCATCGATGAAGAACTAGAAGAAAATAAATCAGATACAGAGGCTACTGAATCTGATACACCTCCATCTCCACCTCCTACAAAGAAGCAAAGAGCATGAAGTCAAACTATTGTTACTAATACCATACCACTAAAGAAAGGTCAAGTAAGGACCTATATGAGGAAGCAGCTAGCAAAAGAACAAAACAACAACCTATCAAAACCACACCAACAAAGAAAAGAAAATTTTTTGTTAGGACAAAGGCTGACTTGGATGACACCAAAGATGATGAACTAGAAGTAGTAAAGAAAAACTTAAGAAATCAAACGGTTGATGAAGCTGCGAAATAAATTGCTACTCATGGCACAATGATTGATAAAAATATCAGGAAATGGGATACAATGAATCTAAAGGATTAAAATAAAATACAAGAGGCAGACATAAAATCAATGATTAAGAACAAGTATGCCCCTGGTGAATTTATAAATCAAATACCTGAACAGCTAGGTAAAAGGGTATACCGATAGTGGTCATATGCCCTGCAAACAAAAAGAGAAGCAAGAGAAAGAATTCATGTGAGACTGATGCCTCCTGAATCCAAAGTTGAAGAGATACAAGAAGTACTAAAGAAACACTCAAGTAAATTGTAGCCAAAATAAGGGCTTACAAAGTACTAGATAACAAGTTTATAGAACGTGATTTAATGATATAAACCAAATGGAGACGTCTCCTAGATCTACCGACAGAGTCAACAAGTGTTGAGAAGTAATTACTTCTCACAAACACACCTCATAGAGAGTAGGAGACATATAATGCAATTCCTCATCATATTTATCTAGACAATCAAGAAATTGATGATGAGCCTATTAACATAGATATAGGCATGGATGATAATATCCAAGATATCACTCACTATGATTCTAACAATGATCCAAAGAAGAAAGATGATCTAATATTTATCACACTTAAGGATCAACAAAGCCATCAAGTACTGAAGACATCAGATGGTAAGATAGTTGACATTGCTAATGAACAAGTGCAAGATGCTTCAATCATGCACTCAAAAGTGCAAGATCCTGCAGAAGCTATACAAAAAGATGAGGATTTCACTTCTGACAAGGCACTAACCAATGAGCAAGACACCAATACTAACAAAGCCCAAATCACAACTCAAAATAACATGTCTCTCCTAATGAAGGCAATAAAATTACTAGAGGGCAATGAGGGATCAAATGAAAAGGAAACAAGCACACCCAAAGACAAGGGTGATGAAGAAGCCAAAAGAAAAATAGATACAACTAAAGAGAAAGCTACAACCAGTGATCAAAAAGATACATCTACTTATCAGAATAAGGAAGAGACTCAAAAGGAAATAGGGGAAAAGCCTTCAAAAAAAGCTAAAGAAGGAAAGAAGGATGAGATAGAAAATAAATCAGGGGCACATTCTACTAAAACACACAAGGTTAATGAAGAGACATCTTCACATAAATGGCAGGTGCAAATTGAGCAGAAAACACAAGATGCATCATCAAAAAAACCTTCCCCAAGCAATTCAAAGTGAACAAATGAACTAGCTATGGTAGTTCATACATCTGCATCCCCTCAAATCTCAAAGAAGAAGAAAGGAAAGAATAAAAATCTAGTAACTCTAGATGAAATCATTGAGATTCCAGTCTGTGATCCCAGGAAATTGGATCCAACAACATTGACAAAATATGCAAATCTCTATGAGAGAAAATCCATTCAAGACAAGCTGAAGAGAGAAGAAAAAGAGGCCAAGCTATTGGAAGTAGCAAGAAATATACTTCAACAAATTGTACCAAACATAGATATCAATCAAAAAGCTCCAATTATTGATCAACTGGTCATACTCATAGATGCAATAAAATCTCACAATATCGATGCTGAGAAGACGATGGAAGAGAAACTTGAACAAAAGTATGAATTCAAGATCGCAGAGAAAATAAGCCAGGAAGTTGCACTAAAAAAGGTCAATCTATCTGAATTGGTAGGTACAATTGACCCAATTTTATCAGAAGTTGTTACCTTAATCAAGAAATTGTGCTCTTTAGATCAACTCACTAAGGAGTATACCGAAAAGATAGAAAAAATAGATGTTGATCTTCAGTCCAGTGCACAAAATCTAGCCAACATAGAAGAAGCACTTAAATTGTACACTCAACAAATCATACATGCTAGGAAACAGAGACAGGACATTCAGTTTGTAGAGATGAAGTACAGAGATGAGGTTAATGAGCTCCAAGTTAAGATCTTACCGACACTTACACCCCTGCAAAGAAATATGACACAGACAAATACTCTAATTGCCACCCCTGAAATGTCTATCCTAGACAGAATTTATGATATGCATGCAAGACTAGAGCTACAACACATGACACTAGAACAATTGAAAGAACACTGGGAGAAACTAATGGAAGATATCAAAATTACTCATTCTAATATATTTGACACATTGTAAGTTACACATTTTTGTCACAATTTTGGCATATTATAAGTTGTACATTTTTTTCATCAGTATCAAAGAAAGGGGGAATTTGATATGTACATCACCTCAGTTAAAAGGAGGAA
>MU224589.1:1075555-1147332 GCA_018584345.1 Thuja plicata | reverse complement strand
CAATATAACTCCATCTCCTTCGTAAATGAACATCCAAATGCTTTACTACTCAGTTCACATACTGAAATTTGACTCGCCTGAGCCAAATGCATCTAACAATTAATTTTAATTCCGAATTACACCCTCGATTAAATAAGGGACGACAATGCACGGTAGACAATCAAATTACCCTCATGCCAAATATTTAGCATCTACTATTGCCTGAAAGTGCATTCAATGAAGCGTTGAAGACTGCTATTTATTCGCCATCTGAGGTGTTGGGGTTGGATTTCGCCATCTCAGCATATTTAGATACACACGTTTCGATTTTCTGTAGCAACTCTTCTTCATTCCTGAAACATAGTTGAGAGTAAGATATAAGCTCAGTGATGTTGTTGAAAACTTGAAGAATAGATTTCGTTTCAAAAATAATCATGTGTACTATTGGTTATAAAAAAGAGGGTGCATATATGTGTATCTATCTATATAGAGAGAGAGTGTGCATATATGTTTATCTATATAGAGAGAAACATATTAGATATTAAGTGAATTTTATAAATAATATTATTATAAAAGAATTATCTTAATTGTAATTTGAAACATTGTTTGAAATTCTAATGTTAACTCTAATCTATATGGAACACTATAAATCTTAACCCTAATTTGTAAAATAATGTAAAACACTATTAACTTATGTATCAAATTTGTCCAATAACAAGACAAACTAATTCTAATTTGTAATGATAATATTAACAAAAATAATCTTAAGTCTAATTTGAAACATTATTGTGAGACTAAACCCTAACCCTAATTTGTAAAATCAAATAGAAACTATTAACCCATATATCAAAATTTGTCCAATAAGAAAATAAACAGACCCTAATTTGTAAAACCTTATTAACCCATGTTTCGTATATATCGGATAAGGAGACAAACTAACCCTAATTTATAAAATCAGATGAACAATAGCAAATTATCAAATCTGTCCGATAGGGAGACAAACTAGCCCTAACTTGTATAATCAAGTGAACAAAAATAATTAACAACCCATGTTTCAAATCTGTCCGATTGGGAGATAAACTAGTACGAGACGTGGGACAATTTATTGTACAGCTGATTTCAGAATACTTCTGTAAATAAAAGTTAACCTAATTTTATAGAGTAAATATAAAGCAAGCTAACTATGTTACCCCTGATAAATAATGCCTTCTAATAATGAAACCATGCGCAGGGCCTTTTTACATTCGTTTAGCACTCGGGCATTGAACTTTCGAGCCCGTTTATGATCTTGCAAAGCTCGAGCATATGCTCCATTGTTGTCCTCCATTCGGACCTCCGAGGGTCGAACACCCCAAAACACAGGGATAATTCGAGCCCCTGCTGTCATCATCAAATTTAGCTCTTCCAAACACCACTCAGAATTTGCATAGTTTGGAGACAAAATCACAATATGAACAGAAGATGTTCGTATTGCGTACACAATCGATTGCGCTATGTTGTCTCCTACTTCGATCAACAGTTTGTCCAAGAAAACTTTGTATCCTTTCTCATGCAGATTATGATAAATGAGGCTTGCTATTGAATGTTTTGTGTCCCTCCCGCGATGATTTATAAAAATGTCAAATCTACTTTGAGGATGATAAAATATCATAGAGGGATTGATATCAGAAAGAGGAGGAGGAGAGGAATGAAAATTGCCCATTGCCGTGAGGAATTCAAATTGAATTGAGCAAGATAATTCGTGTTGGAATACAAATGTATTTAGTCCGAGGGGCACATAAGAATTAGAATGGAATTGGCCATTACAGCTTGAAGGCAGGAGTATATGGTCCACAGCTGCTCTAGATTTCATGTAAATTTTGAATACTGACTATTTGTTTCAAACCGCCGTAACATGTGATCATTTACTTCTGCTTGGAAAATTGGAACATATATTTTATAATAGCTATTTGTTGAACATAACTAAGCATATTGATATAAAATATTTGATTATATTTTTCCTACTTGGGCCCTTCCACGGCCGCTACTGCCGTGTATTTCGTATTTCAAGCATGTTTTAGTTTTCTTTATTTGACCATGAGAAAACAGAGATTAGACTTACATATTTAGTTTTTCATACTAGGTTTTTCGCTTTAGGTTCTTTCTTCACTACGTTCTGGGAAAGTCATTTCGATACAGCCATACTACTTTCGGCTAAGTGCTCAGACGGTGGTTCCTTATCACAGAAAAGCTTTGGTAAACATAGTGTTTTTTAAATAGCTGACGCTGCGGAAAAAAATGTGTATATCCATGTTCTTTTTGTAAGATTTTGGGCCAGCCTTAAACATCACATACTAAGTTTTGACTTAGTGTGCTGCTTTATATGAACCCCACCTCCCTCCACTTCCTTCTTTTTGTTTGATATATTTTTTTTACACATTTTACTCACACCCCATATAGATAGATAGATAGATTATAAAATTTTATTTTATAAATAATATATTAAAATTAAATCTAAATATAAATTTTTAATATTAAATATTATAAATAATTAAAATAAATATCAAAGATTCTTGTTTATATAATTTAATATATTTATATTTATTTTTTATGTATATTTGATTTCTTATGTTATATTAAATTTTATTATAACTTAAATTTTTACATGTAATAATATATTAATATCAATTTTAAAGACAAAGATTGGAAGAAAAATAATATAGAAAAAATCAATATCATAATATAATAAAAGTAAAAATAAGAAAAAAATATAAAGATCAAATTTAATAATCATTTATTCATTGAAATAATAAAATTTATTTATTATTTTTCCATTCAATTTTCCTAATTCTTTTATATAAATAAAAAATTTATAATTTGATTAATGTATTAATAGGTGTGAAAAGTTACATTTTGATAAAATGAAATATAAAATGAAAGAAAAAATAGAAATTTATGATTGGTTCATTGATGTACAACTAATTCATTATTTTAATTATATTTAATAAAAAATAAAAAATAAAAGTATTTAATTATATTTTCATTAAAAAAATCATTCAATATTTTTTTTTTCATTTATATAATATTTTTACATAAATTTAAAATTTTATCTTGATTTAAATATTTTTTTTCAATTGAGTATAATGTAATAACAACATTTACAATGCTTAGTTTGTGGCAATCCAAAAGTTACTCCACCACAAAAATAAAAAACAGTAATACAAATAAAACATGAGAAATATAATAGTACAAAAAAGATCTAGACTATTTAATATCTTATCATTCGTCATGTATGATTTTAATATATTAATGTTTAAATTTTTTTTATTAAAAAAAATACAATCTATTAATAAATATATAAATAAAATTTATTATTTAATTATTTTAATAAAAAACAAATTCTAAAATCATATAAACTATTAATTATTATTTCACTTATATATTATTTTATATAAACTTTAAATATTAGTATATATAGAAATAATATTATAATAAAAATATAATATAAAAACTAGACTAAATAAAATAAACATAATAAATATAATCATAATAAATAAAAATGTGTTGATAGATTTAATCTCCCCTAAACATATAAACATAAGTACAAAAACTTAAACAAGCATATATGTTAATAACTATATAAGCATAAATGTTAATAAAAATAGTGAGGCAACATTTTAACTCTCCCAACCGCCCCTATCAATCAAGTACAAACGCCGAGAAGAAATAGATGGAGGAAATGAAGGTGAGGTCCATATTGGACAACACACACTAAGTAAAAGCTTAGTGTTTGATGTTTAAGCGTGCGTACTTGGCTCTATCTAATTGTGAGGTGAGAATTGGAGATATTGAAGAGCATCTCTAGTATTGTAGCAATACTATGAGAATATTTACATCATATATCACCTTAGGTCTATTGTAATTTTATAGTTTTCATTAATTCTAAGATCAAACCTATTAAATCAATACAACTAAAATAGGGCTCTAACTAAAACCATCATTTTTTCTAAAGAAAAAGTGAGTACCCATTGTATATATTATATATTTATAAACTTGTTCAAAGGCTCATCCAGGAAAGAACTAGCAAGAAAAACTGGAATCCTTGCCCATTACATAGTATTATAAATTTTGACTAACCAACAAATATGTGAGGTTACAACATCCAAACTGCTATAAGCAGCCAAAGGTGGACTAAACAAGACTGTACACGGTAAAAATGCAGCACCAACCCATAGTAGAAATTCCATTTAATAGAAACCAACCACCCAAAGCACTATGGGCCCTAGCTAATAAAAATGAGAGAAGAATTTAAACAAAATTTTACCCCTAAATCCCACCTATTCCTCCATGGCATTCAATTCTGCATAATCAAATTCTAGCTGTGATCTTGGAGTCCAACTAGAGCGACCACCTATAGCTTTGTCTTGCAGGAAACCTTGTGGTTCTAACTCCCAACCCGATGAGCTAACAAATTCTCGCACATACTGCTCTGGAAGAGAGATTTCTCTCCACATAGCATAATCTAAACGGGCCCTACTAGTAGCAAGATGCCAACTTGTACCTCTAGATGACCATATGTTGAGGTCAGCATGATCATATGACTGATGATGTTGAGACGAGGATGGGATATATTCGCACCCATGGCTGGGATATTCGAGATCTACAATAGATCTAAAAAAGAATACACCAAAAAAATTGTTCCTCCCTCCAGTTCTTGCCCAAGAATATGGACAAATGTATGCAGGGCATTCTTAACATGCCTACAACTATGTTTCTCCAGCGAGCGCTTGATACTATCAAAAACCACCATATACTCATGATTACTAAGTAAGTGACACTAGGAGAATAGACCCCCCACCAGGGCGTGACCCTCCCAAATATCATATTTTTGAACTACTTTTTTAAGCTTGTTTTCCCTTAGAAAATATGGCTTCAAAACCTTTTGCGAAAGTATCTCAAGTAGATGAAGTGATTGTAACAAATCCAATGTGTTTGAGAGAAATATAGAGACCAATTGTGATGGAAACATAAACTACTTGGTGTGGGGCAATAGAATTTCTTTCCCAATAACTTGTTTTATTGCATGCCTAATGACACTTGAATGGCATACAAAAATATCATCCATTATCAAATCTTTAATCTGTAGCGGAAGAAATTCCTCCACCATGCATGGCTTCAATCTCACTCTATAATTATTTCGACGCATCTTGCAATGATACCACCTTCATTTTTCACATTTCAGATAGACATGATTCGAAGAATCCGTTACTAATGGCAATAAATAACTAGAAATCTGTATGTTTTTAACCAAGTTGGGTGTACTTCCAACTGGTGTGAACTAATATCATATCCAATGCAATTTGATCATATTAACTACATCATGTGAATCTAGATTCAAATGTAATATTTAATACATACCACCATTATCGGCCATGATGTGAAAATTCAAACACGCCAACATCAAATTTTGATATGTTACATCACACACCACTTCAACCTACGAAATTTGCAGTTTCAAATATTGGCAGCTGAGCTTGCCTTCAATTTGAGTTTAATTTTTTCACCATCATAATTAGTATGTATGTGATTTAAGCATAGTGTAGCATACTCTATCCTTACCATACTGTGTCATATTAACTACCACAACACTCCCTATCCATTGTAAGTCTTGGTAATTATGTATGACATCATCTGGCGTAAGGGATATTAATTAATTCCCATCACATCCCATGTTGGAAAGCTAATCTGCCATTGCATTACCTTCTCAAAGTGTATGTGAGATGCACAACTCCTCAAATAAATCTAATAGTTTCCAAGTCTATTACAGGATATAAGAAATCTACAAATTGTGAGTTTCCCTCTTGAGATATACATTAATAATTACAATAAAATCTTCTTCCACTTGTATTTTCTTATATCCACCTTGTTTAGCTAAAATTAATCCAGCAAACAGGTCGTGAGCTTTGACTAAATTATTAGTACCCTGTAGGAGAGGAGAGGCTTCGATAGCTAAGAAATTTCCATGGTGATCTCTAATGCAAGTCCCCAAGCTTGACATTATAGGATTCCCCTGAGATGCCCCATCACAGTTGATTTTGACCAATCCATGCAAAGTTGGAATCCACTTGACTATTGATCTGTCCAGTGACTCTTTAGTAATATATAATTGTGGTAGACCAACAGGGACCAATAATCCTTTCCAATGAAAAATAAGTAACCCATCTCATTGCATAAAAATTGGCCTACCTCTAAATTTTGTCAAACTTGCATTGACCACATATGAGATAGATCTTTCAATGCCTAACAATACATTGTCAAGAGAAGATTTGTCAAGGCAGAAAATACGTTTATTTCTTTCCCACCATATTGCCCACACTACTAGAGATGGAGTACATTTCCTGATATTTGTTTAAAGGGAGTTAGGATATAATATTGCCCAAGCCTGAAATAGGTCCGAAAGCTTATGAGGAAGGGGAGAATTTTACTTAAAATTGTTTAGGATGAAGGTCCAATATTCTTAGGAAAATGATCAATTCAAGAATAAATGATCTGAATCTTCAAGAACTTCATCACATAGTAGACATTTGAAAGGTTGGGCAATTCTAAATTTATTCAGTCTACCACTAATAAGGATCCTCCTTTTTAAAGCAAGCTAGGTAAAACACCCTATTGTAGGGATGAAAACTTTATTCCAGCAGAAAGTGTGAGTGTGATAAGGGAACAAAGGAGAATCCAATTGCTGAATAATTCTATATCCTTCATTGATGGAATACTTACTGTTTATTCCTGGAGCCCAAAACAATTTGTCTTCCTTATCTGAAAGGAAAACCACTTTCTCTGATAGAAGATTACAAAAATAATCCTTCTGCTTATCAGAAATAGGTAACTGATATGGATCCTTCCATACTACTTTCCTTGAAAATAAACATACAACTGAATTAAAATTAAAGAGCTACTGACCCCATGTGTTTTCAGACGTCATGACAATATCATGGTGATATGCATCGTTGACTAGAGGGGGTCATCCACCTCACAAATCTCTCAAAAACTTTACACTTGCCCCATTATAAACCTCCCAAGCTACATGCTATCCCACAATATCTCTTGAGGACATCATAAAGTTTGAAGTTGAGGATCCTTTCGGAGGATCTAAACTAGAAAATACCTAGTTTGGATTACTATTATCTAGATATTTTTGCTATATAATGTCTTACCATTTATTAAGGAGATTCATGTACATTTTCCACACAAGTTTCCCTCCAAATTCTTTGTTCCTCTTTTCCAAATCATGAACCCCTGCCCCTACAAAATATTTAACATGAGTCACGTTCTTCAGAGATATGCGAGGGGTTTTCATATCCCCATTCATATTTCCTATCCATAAGAAGTCTCTTAATAGTTTTTGAATATGTTGAATAATGATTGAAGGAGCTTTTGAAACTGCCTAATAATAGTTTGGGATGGCTTATAAGACTGTGTTAATAAGGATAATTCTACCTAAAAGAGAAGGTCATCTAGATTTCCATGCCACAACTCTACCTTTTATTCTATCAATGATGTTTGACCAATAGCAGACTTTATTTACCCCCAGGAAGAAAGAAATGCCAAGTTACATTGAGGGCAAAAGGTCAATAGAAAATCCCAAGCTCTGAGCTATTTTTTCTGTTGTGTTCTACTTGGTGTTAAACATGTATATTTTTTAACTTCTTTGCATTCACTTTCTATCCTGATGCTATAGAGTATAAATCCAATGTATCCTTAATCTGTCTAGCTTCTTTGATAAGAGATGATCCAAATAGTAAAGTATCATATGAAAATAGGGAATGGGTGATCGAGATATTTGTGCCCTCAATATGAGCTCCCTTCCATAAGATAAGATAATTCTTCTTTATGATTGCTCTACTAAATTCTTCAGCAGTAATTATAAATAGAATTGGTGACATTGGATCCCCTTGTCGGACCCCTTCAGTGGATGAAAAGAATCCAGTTGGGACCCCATATATAATGACTAAAAAATAAGCACTCAATATACATGCTCGAGCTAGTATGATTCAACATATATTTTAAATCTTTAGGTAATTGTTGTTATTAGTTTTTATAATTAAATACTATAAAATTGATGACCCTATGGGGATTTGAACTCAGGTCTCCAGAATGAAAATCCAAAGTTGTAACAAATTGAGGTCAACCTCTTGGAGTTTATACTTTATATTTTCTAAATTGCTATTAAAGTATAATATTTATTATAATTCATCACACATGAATCAAATCATATTATTATTTATATTTCTAGTTATAAATTTTTATATAAGTTTGATCTATATTAGAGTATTTTATTATATAGGTAAGTTATACATGGTTCATAAAATTGTTAACAAGTTTCTATTAAATATGAGGTTCAATGTTATTAGTTCATCATTGTAAGGAGGCTATTTTATATATTTTTACTTATATCAATCATATTTATCACTTAAAATGTATTGTTCTCTTTGACTAAATTCTTGATAATCATGATTGAAAATTTATATTTCTTTTAAAGAAAGGAAAAAGAAGCTTACAAGAATGTTTCATCTTATTGTTTAAATAATGTCAATAAGAAAAAATTTCATTAGAAGCTATGCATATAGTTTATTATTATGTACCACCATTAATTAATAGCTTGTTTAAAATTATTTAAAGTCCCCCATGATTCTCTTAAAACATATTCTTAAACAAGGGTTGCACGTAATTGCATTCTATGCCTCAGGTAGGGGCATAGAAGTGTGTTCATTTGGTTGGCTATTATGCAGTAGAAAAAATTGAAGCTATAACAACAATGCCAATTCAAGAGAAGGAAGATAGGGGAACAGGAAAGTGGTGTTGTTAGAATTAATTGCAAAGAGAACCAATGATGTTTCTATGGTGCAATGGAAAAAAAATAGTTCAACAAGGAAATCACTATAGATTTCAGAGCACAATAAGCATAGAGGCAGGCGTGGGGTACCAATCGATAAGTAACTATTATGAAAGAGAATTAATTTAAAGATGTAGCATAGAACATGAAAAGGAACATGAGTGGCTTTAGAAGGGCAGATCCATGTTGTGAAAGAGGCATTTAGAGCCCAACAAATTTTGTAAAATGAGGAAAGAGCATAGACCCTTAGATGTAGTAGGGTCAAGGACAGTGGGGTCTTAGAAGCTAGGACTGGCGCAAAGTTATCGAAAGAGATGTTATGAGGATCAGTGATACTATGTTATAGAGTCCATAGTAGAAATGATAAATATGTAGGGCCCAGGGTTCAGATTCAACAAGTCATTACATATTTCAAATTGATTAAATCCAACATCAAACATAAACATAAACATAAAGACAAATAAAAATTGATATAAAAATTGTATAGTAGGAATTTAACATCAAAATAGAGAGCAAAAATTTCAAATCATAAGATATATATTAATTCTTCTATTTTCATTATACTATATCAAACTCTACATGTAGTATTTCTAAATAAAAAGACAAAGTGCACGAGTGGTGGAAAACTTTTATGGAAGATATACCTTCAAAGAAATTGTGAAATTTTATAACAGGTTTTCCAAAACTACACAAGAAGTTTAATGGTAGATTTGACAGTGTGCCAAATTTTTTTATGGTGCACAAAAAAATTTCATGCACATTTTTAAGAGCCTAATTAACTTCTTTCTCATTCTATAAAATTTTAGAGTGGCACCAAAAATTGAATGGAAAAATACTATATAGATCATAAAGTAGCACAATACAATAACATGTAGAGCCTTGTGTATTCAAATAATAAGAAACATGTTAAGCATTAAATATAGGTAAAAAATGGGATGAAACTCTAACTGTGATAAGCTGGGCACAACTGCAATTTTAGCAACATAACTGCATGTGTTTCAAAAATTAAAGAATTTAGAGTGTCACTGAAATGTTTGTGCATTGTTTTTTAGCATCTAAAATTTTTCCACATTTTTTAAGACTAATCAATTACTAGATTTCATTGCATAAACCTGGTTTGAAATCTAGAGACTAGGAGGTGTCCAAATTAGATAAAATTTATGGATCCTTTTAACACCTAATTAATTGGATTATATTAAGCATATATAAATTTATTGATTTCATTGCATGAACCTATTTGACATCCAGGGCCTAATTTATTATTTTCTTTAATTGCAAAGATGATGCTCAAGTCTTCCATTTCTGAATTCTTATACCTATAATGTTGGATAATTCTTTCATTAGTAAGGAATTCATATTTTTTTATGAAAAGAATAATAAGCTTGAAACTACGTCCAAATTTCAGCATCTTCCCAAATCAGATATGCAAATAGAGAATCAATTGGAAAGTCATACATGTAATCCATTTCAACTTTTAAAGTGCTCCTGGCTATAAATGACACAAAACCTTGATAAACTCGGTTAACTATTGCACAAAACAAAAACTAGAACTAGACGAAAAGGAAATTAGAAACTTCTCTATAAACTACTATTGTATAGTTAATAATATATTTATTTGAAAATGGTGGCAAAGTAAAAATTTAGTTTTGTATAGAAAGCACAATTAAAATGTGAAAAATGGAAATAAAAATGAACAGTAGTTACAATTGGAAGTGCTCATGAATAAGATGGTTATGCGTATAGGACATTTTTCATTAACATGTCTCTTTTTTGGGTGCCCAAGAATTTCATGTAAATATACTATTTACATTGTACAAAAAATCTGACTGATATGGGAACAGTACTTCTAGACTAATCAGTCTCTTATTTTTTTGAGTTTATAATAATGACATAGATTGTGTTGTTTATATTTATGTGGTAGTAAATAAATTATAAATCATATTATTTATTCTTAAATTCTAGAGAACTCAGTGGAGAAGGTATTGATAAGAAGCAGTCACACAAATCAAATAGTTCTTTCATAATAAGACTTTGATAATAGAATGTTCAAGAGGATAATATAGGAGGCATTATTTCTCATTGATGCTTTCATATACAACTGATGTAGAGTAGATGAAAGAATAAAGAAGACATAGGAGCTTATCGATATAATGTTTCAAATATATGCCATCTAATGAAATACAATGATTGTGAAAGATGCAAAAAATAAATTTGGTGAAAAGGCTTTAAAAGCTTCCAGTCAAGTGCAATTCATAGGTGTAATTAATATTGCATCCATCAAAGCATAGTGGATGAATATTTCTATCAAGTGTAAAGATAAATATGCAACCATTATTCAGAATAACAATCAGTACATCCAAAAGGTTTGTAAAAATTCTTCAAAAATATGTGCTTTCATCACAACATGTGAACAAAATAGAATTATTGAAAAGGATTTAAAAATATTAATCTATGTAGAAAATGGATTTATTGAAAAAAATTAGAATCTATTTAAAGCACATACAATCAACGTGGACAAACCAGAAATTTTTTGAAGGATATTAATGTCACTTTTGTTGTCCTCATCCCGAAAGTTCAAGGGGCTAATTCTATAGACAATTTAGATGTATAAAGTTGTGCAACTATTTATATAAAATTATTTCAAAGGTTCTTACCACTACAATGCTGGTCATTCTTCCCCTGATTATTTCTCCCCAACAAAATGGATTAGTCCCTTGAAGACATATTCTTGATTCTATTATTATGGTATATGAGAACATTCATTTGCTAGTGATGGCCAAGAAACAAGATTTTTTTTTGAAACTTTATCTTTCCAAGGCCTATGACAGGGTGGATTAGGAGTTCTTGTAGGATATTTTGAAAGATTTTGCATTTGGAGAAAAGGTCTTCTAGCTCTGTATTCATCTTTTTGGTTCAGTTTTTTCTGTTGTTATTAGTAATGGGTACCCTTCTCATTTCTTTAAATCTTCTAGAGGAATAAGGAAAGGCGATCCTATTTGTCCTATAATTTTTATTATTCTTGCGGAGAGTCTGGGTAGGTTTATCCATAAATTTATGGAGGAAGGGAAACTTTAAGGAATTAAACCCACTTCTATTTCTCTCATTTTTTCTCGCAAGAAGATTATGGATGACACCACTACCATGGGTGAAGCTTTGGTCAAAGAAGCTAGATCAATGAAAATTCCCTCAAGACCTATGAGGCAACTGTGGGTTATAGGATTAACTGGGCTAAAAGTTCTCTATTTTTCACTAATATTCTAGAGGAAAGGAAATTTAAAATTATTAGAATTACTATCTATAGAAAAGATGATTTCCCCTCTACTTATCTTGGCCTTACTCTTGGTTTTAAACCTCTGAAGTATTTCTGGAATCACTTGATCGACAAATTTAACAAGAATCTTATTGGATGGAAAGGGGCTTTTCTCAACCATGTGTGGAAGGTCTTGTTATTGAAATCTTCCCTTCAAAGCCCTCGTATTTATTCCCTTTGCTTGTTTAGAATCCCATCTAAGTTTTCTGTTCAGCTATTGAGAAAATTCAAAACTATTTTCTATAGTCGGGAGTTGAGGATAGAAAATTTATTCCTCTCCTTGCCCACGAGAATTTTTGCAAACCAAAATAGTTGGGAGGATTGGAAATAAGACCAATTAAGGTTATCAAAAAGGCCCTTTTGGCTAACCAAGTTTGGAGAGTCTTTCATGTAGAAATGGAATGGAGTTTAATCTGGAAGAATAAATATGTATACTCCCAGCCTTCTAAAGAGGAGTTCATGGATCCTATGTTTGTAGTTGAGGGCTATTTTATTTGGAATTATGTTAAAAAATATAAATACTGGTCTGCTTCTAGCACAAGATGGAAAATGGGTGATGGCAAAGAGCTCAGATTTTAGGAAGATAGATAGTTGCTAGATATCCCCCTGACTGAGCACTCCACTTATAATCTATGGAAAGAACAATTTTCTTCTACCTTTGGAGTTTGGTTATATGATTACTGGAAGGATTCAAAGAGGATATCTTTATCTAGTTTAGTCCCCCCTTTACAAACTATTTATATTATTTTTTTCCTATGTGATTATCTCTCCTCATTCCAAGGATTCCCTAGTTTGGGATGGTAATAAAAATGGAGAATTTTATGTGGCATCTGTCATTTCTTTACATTATGTTCATGATGGACCTCAACCCTTCTGGTCTAAATCTTGGTTGAAAAAGTGTATTCCTAAAGTTAATATTTTTTATTGGCTTACTGGTGTAGGAGCACCCCTGAGAAGGTAGTTGGTTAGGTTCTGTTGTGTTGATGTGTGAAAGACCATCTTGAATGGCATTGTAATTATATAATGTCATGTAGACCAAGTGTGGTTTGAGTTAGTGTTTAATTGTGCTTTCTCTTAGGTCAAAGTAGTTCATTTTGGCTCATTAATGACATTGTACTTGATAATGTGGTCAAGAGGCAAGTTGATGTTTTTCATGTCTTTAGGGTCCTAGGATACCCTAAGAGGTCTAACTAGGGTTATTTAGGTCAGATTAGTGTTAAAACACTTGAAATTTACAAATTTGCAAAAGTTATCAAAATGTTGCTATGCAACATTAGCAACTTTTAAAAGTTGCTGACAACATTTTTGGTTGTCTGAAGGATTTCAATGTTTAATTTTTTTTGAACCCATCCAAGGAGTTAGGCATGTGTGTTGAGGGGATATAAGGAAGGAAAACCCTAATTTGATGGGGGGAAGTCATTGTACAGATTTTGGGTTTTGGAGCCAATGAGTTTTGAATGACAAAGTAGTAGAATTGAAGAAATTTGTGATTTTCTTGTTATGCATGGATTATATTGAATACTGTGATCATTTGATGCCATTTTTGAGCATGTTGTAAAGTGTTTTCATTATCTAGTTTTCTCTGTAATTACTTTTCTTTTAGGTTTTGTAAATTAGTTTGTTTTAGATAGTTTGCTATCTAGTTCTGACAGAGAGGTAAATATGTGGACCTAACTCCATTTCCCACCATTGGTTTTGTACGGCCTCTTGGGAATGGAGACGAGGTCCATGGATCTTCAAGAATCTTCAAGGAGGACCTCTGGAAGTACATACAATGATTTTTAAGGTCTTTCCCTAGGTGAGCTGAATGAGAAGCCCGACTAAGAAGACAAAGTAGAAGTTAATGTAACATTGTAGGAGGCTGTTGTCATGAGCCAAGAAGGCCATGGATGTAATTAATGATGTTGTGTAGGTGCTCAAGAATGAGGAGGATTTCCGAAGAATTCATCTTACCAAGTTTCGAAGCCAAAGACCTAAGACTGGTCTAAAAACAAGGAAGAAGCCCTATTTCATAAACAGGGTATATGGACAGAGTTGGACCCTGAAACCTAGAAAATCTTGATGGGTTTTTTCCTTACATGTGAACTGCCAAAACATTTTTGGGGGTTCTTTGAGGATTTTTAGTTGTATTAGTGATTTCCTAGATTTAAGGAGGCCTAATTGTCAAAAAGGCTACAAGGCCTAAATCTTAGGAATCTAGAGCTTGATTGGTAAGTGAATATTATTGGAAATTTGAGACCCCATCTTGGAGTCAAGAATGGAGTGTAATGAAGCCCTTGACCTCCTGCAACTCAAATCAATGGTTAGGGCTTGGAAGGTGTAAATGTGAAGAGTTCTTGTAGAGAACAAAGTGTTGGAACCTGACAAGATAGGTAGATTCTTGGTAGAGGGAAGAAGTGTATCTTTCCAAGTGTTAGAGGGTGGATTTAGGAAGCCCTAAGAGGTCCTAGGAGTGACCTAAGAAGAGTTTAAGAAAAATCATAGAGGTATCCAAGTTACTCCATATCAGAGTGGTATCAGAGCCTAGGTTCAAGATTTGGAAAAGCAGTGCTGTAGCAAGTGGATGTTGCAGACCAAGGACTCAAGTGTAGAGTCAAGTGCATCTAGAAAGATGGTGACCAATGCTGAATTGGCCAAGAAAGTTGATGAACAAGAAGAGGATAATGGACTGCTAAGTGAAAGATTGAGCCAATTAGAGAAACTCTTAGGAGAGGTCCAAGACAAGGTAGATAGAGTGAAGGACACGATAGACCAGAAAGAAGAAAAGGAAGCTAAAGAGAAGGAGTTGGACTTAGAAGAAGAAGCACATACTCCTAATCTAGTCTTACCAGAGGAACCCTTCTTGAAGGCACTAAAGGCCTTAAGTGGTAAAGCCTTGGAGGGTGTGCCACTTTTTAGTGGACAAATGGATGCTGATTTAGTCATGGACTAGATAGATAGTCTTGAAAATCACTTTGAATGTGATGGTGTGATAGATGCTCAGAAGTTGAAAGTGGCTAAGTCTAGGTTGAGGGGATGAGCACTTACCTGGTGGAAATATGTTTAGACTGAGAGAGAGAGAAATAGGGAAAGAACCCTATTGTTACATGGAAGGGTATGTTAGCCAAGTTGAAGTAGACTTACCTACCGGATGACTATGAAGTTTAGATGCATAAAAAGAGACAAAAAATCAAGAAAAAAGAGCTTGATGTCCAAGCATATACTAAGGAGTTCCAAAATTTGTGCTTAAGATCCAAGATAGTGGAGGATGAGAGCATCAGATTAGCTAGATATTAGAATGGACTCAAGTGGTCTATACAAGAAGAGATGAGTCTTACTACCCTAACCAATGTGAGAGAATGCTATCAGATGGGTTTAAAGAAAGAAGAGAAAATCAAGAGGAAACATGATAATACCTCAAGAGGGAGAGGTAGAGGAAAAGAGAATAGAAGACATAGGGTTAGCTTTGCTAGAAGAGGAAATGATTATAGATCTCAAGGAGAATCCAAATTGACTGAAATAGTCAATGAGACCAGTGGAAGAGGCAGCAAGAGTAGAGGAAGAGGATTCCAAGGTGGAGGAAGGGGTAGATTAGGAGGTTCAGGAAGATCCTCACATTTTGTAAACATGAAATGCTTTCATTGTAAGGAACTAGGCCATCCAAGCTATAGATGCCCTGAGAAGGATTCTAGTTCACATGGTGAAAAGAGGGTGAATTACTTAGCCCAAGAAGAGACCAACAGTATTAAAGCTCCTAAAATTAACCTTGATTTAGAGAGTGGGGAGAATCTAATGATTAGGAGGATTCTCATAAAGGAACCTGTCAAAGAAGAAGCTAAGCAAAGGAGGGCACTTTTCAGAGTGAAGTAAAAGATACTGACCAAGTTTGTAGGATGATCATAGAATCAGGGTCTACTGATAACATCATCTTAGAGGAGGCAGTTAGAAAGCTAGGACTAACCAAGACACCTCATACAAACCCTTATAGAGTTACATCGTTGAATAAGGGTCAACATGTTCTTGTAAATGAGAAAGCATGGGTTGATTTTTCAATAGCTAAATATGTGGATAGAATCTTGTGTGATATACTCCCAGTGGATGCATGAAACCTACTCTTTGGTAGGCCATGGAAATTTGATAGGAAGACAGTTCATGAGGGAGATAATAATTCCTATTCTTTCAAGAAAGGTGGGGTCACCTAAAAAATTGAGTCACTCGTTGATGATGAGGGGTCTACATCAGCAGGACCTAATGTCTTATTGGAAGGAGGTAACGAGTACATACAAGGTGTAAAGAATTGAGAAGGAACACATTATGCTATCATGCTTAAGCCTAGTGAAGAGAAGAAGGTGGAACAAGCACCATTACCAAAGCAGGTGCAAGATTTTTTGAAGGAGTTTAAAGACATAGTTAGTGATGGGTCACCTACAATGTTACCACCTCCTAGAACCATAAGTCATTAGATTGACTACATACCAGGAGTATCTCTACCAAATAATGCCACATACAAGGTGACTCTTGATCAAAACAAGGAGATATCTAGTCAAGTCCAAGAAATTTTGGACCAAGGTCTAATCAGACAAAGCATTAGCCCATGTGTAGTACCAGTGGTTCTAGCATCAAAAAAAGGAGGTAAGTGGAGGCTTTTTAAAGATTCAAGGGCAATTAATAGGATCACTATAAGGTACATATTTCCCATTCCTAGGATTGAAGATCTTATGGATTGTTTGGGAGGAGAAAGGTACTACACTAAGTTGGATTTGAAGAGTGGGTACCATCAAATTAGAATTAAGGAGGGGGATGGATGGAAAACAACATTTAAGAGTACAGAAGGGCTCTACGAATGGTTGGTCATTCCCTTTGGGCTTAGCAATGCCCCAAGAACCTTTATGAGGTTGATGAATGAACTGTTAAAGGACTACATAGGTAGATTTGTAGTTGTGTGCCTTGATGATATCCTCATTTTTAGTAAGACAACGGAGGAACACCTCCAACATTTGAGAATTGTGATGAAGAAACTTCATGAGGAGAAGTTGTCCATTAATTTGGAAAAATGTGAATTTATGAAGCAAGAGCTGATATATCTTGGGTTTTTGGTGTCTCAAGGAACCTTGAAGATGGATCCTAGAAAAGTTGAAGAAATAATAAGCTGGCCTACCCCTACATGTAGCACTGAGGTAAGGAGCTTCCATGGGCTTGCCCAATTTTTTAGGAAGTTCATTAGAGGTTTCAGTGAAATATGTGCACCAGTCTTAGATACAATATAAGGCAGAGTAAAAAATAAATTCAACTAGACTCTAGAGGCTGGTAAGGGTTTTGAGTGGTTGAAAAAAAGAGTGGCTACACAACCTATTTTTGTTTTTCCAAATTTTGATAATCTGTTCACCCTTGAATGTGATGCAAGTGGTATAGTTGTTGGGGCAGTTTTGAATGAAGAGAATAGGCCAGTGGCGTTCTATAGTGAAAAATTGAATGAGGATAAGAAGAGGTATTCCTCTTATGACCTAGAGTTATATGCATTAGTGCAATCCTTGAGGAAGTGGAGGCACTATTTGTTGCTAAAGGAATTTCAGGTTTATACTGACAACAAAGCTTTGAGCTTCATCAATTCTTAGGAGAAGTTGAGCAATAGACATCTCAAATGGATGGAATATTTTTAGGCCTATACCTTCACTATCAATAACAAGAAAGGGCAGTTGAATAAAGTAGTTGATGCTTTGAGTAGGAGACTCTTGATAGTCCAAGAGGTACAGCTCCAAAGTATAGGTTTGGAGAGCTTCAAAGAGCTATATGAAGGAGATGAAGACTTCTCGGTAGCATACAAGGTATGTAAGGATTTCAAAAACCATTTCCATAGTAAATTTGTAGACTACACCATTTAGAATGATCTCTTATTCAAAGGAGGACAGCTATGTGTTCCTAAGGGATCTATGAGGGAGAATGTGATACAAGAGAAGCACAATGGGAGCTTAAGTGGCCATTTTTGCCTAAACAAAACACTTGAACTAGTACAAAGGTTCTATTATTGGCCTAAGATGTAGAAGGACATAAGAAAGTATGTGGGGCAATGCTTGGTATGTCAGAAAGCTAAGGGTACCTCTTCTAATGTGGGTTTGTATCAACCTCTACCCATTCCTAATATGCCTTGGGAATGTATTAGTATGGATTTTGTGGTTGGGTTGCCTAGGACCAAGACTGGTTTAGATAGTATATTTATGGTGGTAGATAGGTTTAGTAAGATGAGCCATTTCATTGCTTGCAAAACCACCCATGATGCTAGTCATATTGCACATTTGTTCTTTAAGGAAGTGGTCCGGATTCATGGCTTACCCATCAGCATAATATCTGATAGAGATGTAAACTTTATGGGTCATTTTTGGAAGACATTATGGACAAGGTTAGGAACTAACCTATCATTTGGGTTAGCCTACCATCCCCAAACTGATGGTCAAACTGAAGTGATTAACATAGTGCTAGGTATTCTCCTTAGATGTTTTATAAAGGAGTATGGAGTGATGTGGGATCAGTTGCTACCATAGGCAGAATATGCATATAATGACAGTGTGAATAGAACAATAGGGAAAATCCCTTTTGAAATAGTTTATGGGATACACCCTAGACGTGTGTTGGAGTTAAGACACTTGGAAAATGAAGAAGGTAGGAGTGCATATGCAGAAGATTTCACTCAATCAATGAAAGAGGTTCATGACCAAGTGAAGAAGCAGCTCCAAGAGGCTACACAAAAATTGAAAGCCAAAGTTGATAAAGGAAGGAGAGATATTTAGTTTTCTATGGGTGATCTTGTGATGGTGCACCTTAAGAAGTCCAATTTGCAAAAGGGGGTCCCCACTAAGCTTAAAATGAGGAGGATTGGTCCTTGCAATATTATTGCAAAGTATGGGCAGAATGCACATAAAATAGACTTGCCATCAGACTCAGCAATGTCTCTTGTTTTCAATTTGAAAGATTTGGTATAGTATAGATGCCCTACACCAGTCCCAACTGAATCACATTCAGACTCTCTAGAGATAACACAAGATGTTCAGATTGCCCATGTACCTAAATCGGTGGCTATGAAGATATTAGGCTCTAGAGTGAAGAAAAAGACCAGGCAGGGCACTTACATGGAGCATCTCATTCAGTGGGTAGGAAAGTCAGAGGATGAAGCTACTTGGGTAGCTAAGAATGAATTCAAGAAGTAGAGAGTTGATCCTAAGCTCCTGTCCCCAGAGGTGACTTAAGTTCTTAGCCTTGGCAGTATGGTGCAGGAGCACCCCTAAGAAGGTAGTTGGTTAGGTTTTGTTTTTTTTATGTGTGAATGACCCACTTGAAGGGCATTGTAATTATATAAGGTCATGTGGACCAAGTGTGGTTTGAGTTAGTGTTTAATTGTGCTTTATGTTAGGTTAAAGTAGTTCATTTTGGCTCATTAATGACATTGTACTTGATAATGTGGTCAAGAGGCAAGTTGATATTTTTCATGTCTTTAGGGTCCTAGGATACCCTAAGAGGACTAAATAGGGTTATTTAGGTGAGATTAGTGTTAAAACACTTGAAATTTGCAAATGTGTAAAAGTTGTCAAAATGTTGCTATGCAACATTAGCAACTTTTAAAAGTTGCTGACAATATTTTTGGTTGTCTTAAGGGTTTTGATGTTTAAATTTTTTTTAACCCATCCAAGGAGTTAGGCACATGTGTTGAGGGGATATAAGGAAGGAAAACCCTAATTTGAAGGGGGGAAGTCATTGTACAGATTTTGGGTTTTGGAGCCAATGAGTTTTGAATGACAGAGTAGCAGAATTTAAGAAATTTGTCCATTTCTTGTTATGCATGGATTAGATTGAATACTATGATCATTTAATGCCATTTTTGGGCATGTTGTAAAGTGTTTTCATTAGCTAGTTTTATCTGTAATTACTTCTATTTTGGGTTTTGCAAATTAGTTTGTTTTAGACAGTTTGTTGTCCAATTCTGACAGAGAGGCAAAGATGTGGACCTAAATCCATTTCCCACCATTGGTTTTGTACAAACTCTTGGGAATGGAGACTAGGTCCATGGAGCTTCAAGAATCTGCAAGGAGGAGCTCTGGAAGTGCATACAATGATTTTTAAGGTCTTTCCCTAGGCGAGCTGAATGAGAAGCCCTGCTACGAAGACCAAGTAGAAGTTAGTGTAAAATTGCAGGAGGCTATTTTCATGAGCCAAGAAGGCCATGGATGTAATGCATGATATTGTTCAAGTACTCAAGAACAAGGAGGATTTCCCAAGAATTAATCTTACCAAGTTTTTAAGCCAAAGACCCAAGACTGGTCTAAAAACAAGGAAGAAGCCCTATTTCAGAAACAGGGTGTATGGACAGAGTTGGACCCTGAAACCTAGAAAATCTTGGTGGGTTTTTTCCTTACATGTGAACTAGCAAAACATTTTTTGGGGTTCTTTGAGATTTTTTAGTTGTATTAGAGATTGCCTAGATTTAAGGAGGCCTAATTGTCAAAAAGGCTACAAGGCCTAAATGTTAGGAATCTAGAGCTCGATTGGTAAGTGAATATTATTGGCTATTTGAGACCCCATGTTGGAGTCAAGAATGGAGTGTAATGAAGCCCTTGACCTCCTGCAATTCAAATCAATGGTTAGGGCTTGAAAGGTGTAAATGTGAAGAGTTCTTGTAGAGAACAAAGTGTTGGAACCTGACAAGATAGGTAGATTCTTGGTAGAGGGAAGAAGTGTATCTTTCCAAGTGTTAGAGGGTGGATTGTGGAAGCCCTAAGAGGTCCTAGGAGTGACCTAAGAAGAGTTCAAGAAAACTCATAGAGGTATCCAAGTTACTCCCTATCACTTACCCTTCAAAATAAAGTTCTCACTTTGAACAAACTTCATAAAAGGGGGTTCTCTTTCCCTAATAGATGTTGATTTTGATGCAGGAATGTATAATCGGTGCTTCATTTGTTTTTTCACTATGATTTTTTTGAACAAGTTTGGGCTTTGCTTCTCTAGAGTTGGAATATTAGCTAGATATTTCTGAACTCACTAGAAGATTTCTTTTTATAGTGGAAGTGCCCAAGTTTTAATAAGAATTATATTGAGATTTGGAGTCTTTCTTCCCCTTATCTCTTTTGGAATATTTGGAAGGAGAGAAATAACATAATTTTCAGAGACAAGGCCTCTTCCCTAGGTGTGATTGTTGATAAAATTTATAGAGATATTTTTGAATCTCTATACAGCTCTGGTTTGAGTTTCCACAACACCTACCTGTGGATTTTGAGCAAAGATGGAACATATCCTCTCTCCCTTAGAAAACTTTTCAAGCCTAGGGAGGGGCTAGTACGGTTATCTTGTCCTCTTGGATGGATAAATGTTAACTTTGATGGGACTTCCAAAGATAATCCAGGGAATGCTGGTTTTGGGGGAATTGATCATAATTTAGCTCATTTTTGTCTGGCTGTAGTGGCTAGCCCCCTAGCTATTCAATATAGTCATTATGCTAAGGCTACAGGGGCCTAGAAAGCTCTGTCAATTTCCAAATATTTAAATTATGATATTTTATGGTTGGAAGTGGACTCAATAAACATAGTTAAATATCTATATCCTTATCATAAGTCATCTTGGACTATTGATACTATGATCAATAAAGCTCATGACATCATCAAATCTTTTAAATGTGTTGTCATTAAACATGCCTATCATGAAATAAATATCTTTGTGGATAGGCTTAAAAATTATGGGGTGTACTATAAGAAAATCATTACTTGGAAAGGGGAAAATTTGTTGCCCCAAGGTATCTCTGCAGTTGTGAAATATGAAATGACAATTACAAAGGTTGGAAATTTTTTTAATAATGATGAAAATGAAAACCTTAACCCTAATTATGGTATGAGCATGTGACCCCTTTCAAGTGAAAGGCATTCAATTGGTCTTAAATCTCAGACTTTATGGGTTTTTGCATTGTTTTAAGTTTGGGTTTAATTTTCATTCTCAACTACTCTGTTGAAATTATTCTTACAATTGTTATTTCTCATAATATGGGAGGGGATTTATGGAGAGAAGATCCTGGTGAATATATTAAGTGGAAAGGGGAGCCTAAAGTTTGGAAGAATATAGTGAAAGGAAATACCACATCTTTTATGGAGCATCTCCAAGGGTATGAAAAGGTTAAAGCGAAGAAGGTTCTTCAAAGAATTGCAGAGCAGTGGGAGAAGGGTTGTTTCTCTCTGTATAGCACAAGGTTTAAGCTCCATGTAGAGCTCAGCTCTATGGTTACTGGTATGCAACACTCTGGCATGAGCTTATACCATGTCAATAAGGTCTCACACAAAGCTGTGAAGTCTTTTCTTAGGGATGATGAAGAGCATGTTTTGTTGGGAAAGCCCCTCTCTTGGTATTATGATCCTAAAAAATTAAAGAGTTATGGAATATAGTTCTCACTATCATAATGGAGTATGTCACTATCAAAGGAAGGTTTACTAGAGCCCATACTTACCACTTTTTCCTCTTGAACCATTTCAAACACAAGAAGAGGGTTTCTCTGCGCTAGTACCTCTCTAATTTGCTGATTGAAAACCTCAGTAAACATAAGAAGAAGGTATGATATCTAGGTCTCTATAAAGGCCTTATCCTTCTTATCTATGAGTAAAATCTTTTCTATTAATGAAAATAAGAAACTAATTTTTTTCTAGATAAGGGGAAACAAAAGTTTCCTGATGGAGAAGGGAAATTTTCTTCTCATTCTCAATGAAAAAAAAAAGGTGACATTTGATGAGAAGGAAGATAAGGAAAATGAAAATCGAATGGATACTACCAATGATGACAATGGGGGAGAAGCTGGGGAAAGGGATGGTGGGGATAAGGGTCGGGATTCTAAGCAGGATGAGGGAGAGGGTAATGATGAAGGGCAGGAAGAGAAGGAAGGCAATGAGGAATAAGATATGGAGGATATTGTTGGGGAAGACTAGGAGATTTGGATTTAGGTGGATCTATATGGAGAAGGTTTTGAGGATGAATACAATAATATTCTTGTCTTACTGCATGACTCACCAACTCCTTCCATCAATGAGGTGGAGGAATAGATAAAGAAGGTCTTGGTGATGGAGAAAGCTATTGATCCCTCCTCCTCACCTATCTTTGGGAGAAGGGGTTATGGTTTTAATACTGTTCACTTGGTTAACTATGAGGATTCTATGGAGCATGAGATGGGGTCCCCTATTTCAGTGGATTTGAATTTTAAGCTCCTTGATACCTCTAATGATTCCAAACTCTAGCTGGCTAAGTCAAATTCGAAGGCTTCAATGAAGTATAGCAGGTGGATTTTCTATAAAATCAAAAGTCTCACCATCAAGAACCAAGATTTGGAGGGAAACATGAATAAACTAGGTGGGGATGATATCAGTATCAAGGATAACCTACCCAATTTAGAACAGAGGATAATTGATATGATATAAAGGGTGGATAATGGAACTAAAATAATGAGGAATATCCTCCATGCACACTATGATGACATGATGACCTCAACCAAGAAGCTGGATGCCCTTGTATGTTACCTCAATGGAAATGACCCCTCTAATGCCATTATGGATGTTTGTGTAGACTTAGAGGATAACAATGTTGTGTCTTCTGGTTTGGGTAAGTGAACAAGAGCTAGTTAGAAGAAGAAGGAAGCTTCTACTTCCAAAGATGTCTCTTCTATGAGTGAGATTTTGAAAAATATGTTTGACATTGGGGAGGAGGTTGGAAAGATCCTTAAAGACATGATATAGGTTTTGTTCTATTTGTTTGTCTTTATGTTGGTTATTTTGTGGGGGTTCTTTTGGTTTTTTGTTCATTTAGTCTTGGGGTTCTGTTGGTTTTTTGTTAGTTGACTGTGGCTTTGGCAATCTATTTTTTTTTTGTGTTCTTTAAAGTTAAATCTCCAGTAAATTTGTAAAGGGTTGTAGGGTGCCTTCAAAACCCAATATTTATTTAATCCAAAACATGGATAAACCAAAATCCTTCAACCTTTTTTGATATCCTCTCTATATGTGATAGTAAGAGGACTTTGAAAGAGTGTTTGGACTTCCTTCAAAGCAACATGACAAAGAAATTTTGTAGATATAATAGTTGAAAATGATAGTAGACATGCATGTGAAACATGGTCTCACAGAAAATATGAAATATTTAGTAAAATTCCTTGAAGGATTATGCTTGAATTATTTTCTAGAATGCCTCAAACATCAAAAGTTGATATGCTACCTCAAATAATTGATATTGGACACAAATTGCTTTGATAGAATGCCTTTCAAGGTGTCATCAAAAGGAATAAAATGAAACAATTGGAGAATGTGTGGAAAATGAATTTTGTGTTCATTGTCGATATAGTCCAGACACGTGATGACTATGATGAGAACATACTAAAATCTTATTATTAAGGTTCCTTTTATACCTATGAACATTTTGTAGGTGTTCTTTTTGGGTGCCAGAAAATCATATACAAATATAGGGTAAATATTTCCAATGACATTGTTGTATAATGCTTATTAGTGGAGAAATTATAGTTTCTAATAGCATATTCATTTCATTAAATATTTGCAAAGAGTACATGAGGCCATGATATTGGAAGATAGTTACTCCAAATGTTTGAAAAATAGGATGTTATATTGTAGGTGATGTTTGTATAAAGTTTAACCAATATTTATGAACCAATTTTCTTGGACTATACACTATAAAATTGAATGTTGTTAAATCTTAACTAGTTATTTTTAGGAACTAGTACTACTTGAATGACAATATTTAGATATGTGCGAAAATATTCAGAGAGAGAGGTGGCATTACCATGAGAAGATTATATAGTTAGGGAACAGTCATTCACTAGGTAGTAGCTTCTACTCATAGAATTTGGAATTTAAATAGGACAAATTTAAAATGAACAAGTAGATTAGAGAGAAAACATTTTGTTGAAATCAAGGTTCTCTAAATCTGTGAGTATAGAAAAGAAGAAGTATTTGAAAATTACAATGCTTGTGTCTTTTGCAATGGAGAGAATGTTATTATTCATAGCAATTAAGAATGTGCTTTGAATTTTTAAGTGTCGCACCAGATATACAACTATAGACATGTAATTTTCAAATGATATTATTGCAAGTTCAGCTGTGTTTTCTTGCAAGATTTTACCATGCATGTTTCATTCGACAATGTCATATATAGTTTCTATTACACATTACAGGAAGGGATCATGTGCAAAGGGCATTTTTATTGTGCATGTTATGCATTAGAAGGTGCTAGTGGAAGATGGTTGAAAGACAATGACTGGTTGGTGGAAGATGATGGAAATCAATTGATATGGTGCCACATGAGTATTTATGGACTTCAATGTGCTCACAACATATAAAATAAGTAGAGTATTTAGTAAAAATTTTACACTATTGTTAATTTGTTTGTGTTTTAACAATAGTTGTGTTTAGAGTATTCAATGGTTCATTTTTCTAACCACCAAACTAGATAATACAAGGTTTAGGAGCACGAATTTATTATATTCATAATTGAGCTCATATTTGAATGTTGTCGGGTTGATTTAATAGTTCTTGTTCCTCTGGGGATACTACAGGCAACATTATTAAGTAGCAAGAGTGGTGTTCTTTCTCTAGCAAATATTTATTAGAACATGACATATACAATAATATGGTAGTTTGGAACAATGACCTACACAAGAGAATTGTGTATTAGTTAATATGGAATTGGAATTATATTATGTAATAAGTGTAAGGTTTGTTTTGATATTCGCACGAGAAAAATTACAACAGTTGTGTTAGATATAGACTCTACATCTTTTACATGGAGTTGATATTCGTTTGCGGCTTGGTTTTATGTTGCGACAATGATACCCCATGATCCAACCAAGTAATTTTTTGGTGAGTTGAGGAGATTATATTTTTTGTGTTAGGCGTGAGCCTTTACTATTTACAAACTTTATAAATAGTCTCAATAGTTTATTTTGTAATTAATTAAAGGTATTATTCGACATCTCCTCTATCCTATTGGGTCTTTTTCTTTATTGTAAAGTATAGTATACATACACTTGTGCCAAGTAAGATCTTGGGATGAAATATGTTAATTAGTTTATTGGTAATGTTAGCTTTGATAATCAACTCCCCATGAATATCTAGTAGGTCAATATGCACAATTTGTGCGTTTATTAGTTTTTTTGGGTTCTTAGCATATGCATGACCATATGTGACAAGGATTCTACCTTTAAAGGCAGTGTCAGATTGCATTGTACAAATTTCAAGTATGTTGGATATGTGGTGTGGTTTTAATTTTAGTCTGTAGGCAAGGAAAAAGAGGTACTTTAGATTATAAAGTAATAGGAAAGTTAATGAAAATAATTCAGATCTCTAATAAAGTACTTACCTGTGTAAAATAATGATTACCTTTTTTGTTCCTAGTCATTGAAGTCATTTTCAATTCCACTAGTAGATGTGTGCAAGCACCTGAAAAATGTATGACATAACTTAGCATTTTAATTGAATATAAAATTATAGCCTATGGAAATGTTTTAGTTTGTATGAAGAAAGGAAAAGTGGACTTAAAGTCATATTATCAATACTTTATGTCAATGTGTGGTCTATTTGTTTTTTAGGAGGTTGTTGGCCATTGGAAAAGTAATCTAGGCTGATGTGGTTGTCACTTTGTGTTCTTCCTTGGTGTCGGAGTTGTGCTCATCACCATAAGAATGCATAAAATAATTTAGTATTAGAATTAGTCTTACAATTTAGAAGACATAAATATGTGTAGAACATAGTATGACTGAATATTATATCAATATGAGGGTCTAATAGCAATGCCCTTTTTTATGTAGTATACTTCCTTTTCCTTGCGGTATAACTATTTTTTATGCCTTGTAGTAGTGAAGTAAATATTAAAATATGGTTCTATAAATCATTAAGTATTATAAAATATAGGAAATTTTGTTAGCAATCATGTACCAAAATTTGAACATCTAGTATAAACTCAAAACTTTTATAAAACTTTAACTAGTATCTTAAACCTCTAATAAAGTGGAATGAACTAGTGAGTGTAAAAGTGACACATTTAGTTGTAGTAGAGCTGAAAAATAATGAGATAAATTTAATCAACCATAGGATAGATGGAATATTTATGTAACCTGTATAAAGGCTAACTCAGAAAAAATGTTTTTGAGAGTAATATTTGCACTACATTTGGTCAAGGGATTTAGCCTTTCTTGCCAAAGAATATAAACACTGCTAGAAAGAAGCACCATCTAAAGCCAAATGGATGGAGTGTTGAAACACTAAATTTATAAGAAAATATATGTAGAACAAATGATAAATATTTCAAATGGTCGAAAAAAGCAACTGGCTTGCAATAGATGGCTTATAAATTTAGAGGTCAATATAGTATTGTGATGTGTCTTGTTTTAATTTAGACTATATTATTTATGAGCTACACTTTATTTATAGCAATTATTAGGGAAGTGACCACTATTATAGACAAAGGGTGAGAGGATGCCAGATTTTGCCAAAGTATTGCTGATTTTTCTTGGCTAATACTTGCATAGTAATATGGTGAGGAAAATGGGAATGAATTGATTTAAGAAAAAGTACTAAATTTTTCACTTGAAACTTGGAATTTAGAAATATATTTTTAGTATGGAGTGTTTCTTGTCATCCAGTGTTGTAGAAAATCTTGTTTTGGCATTCAATAAAATTGAAACTATCAACAGAAAAATGGGTACTTGTTCTTATGTTCAATTCTTAGCAAAGGTTGTTTACTTTAGAAAAAATTAAATTAGAACTAGGAACTAGGAAATATGTTGTGGATACTATTCATGATAGAGGCAGTATCTCTTTTCATCCAATGTTGTAAAAAAATATTTTTTGACATTCACTATAATTGTAACTGTCAACAAAAAAATGGGTACTTGTTCTTGTGTTCAATTCTTAGCAAAGGTTGTTTTCTTTGGAAAACATTATATTATAACTAGGAACTAGGCAATATGTTGTGGATACTATTCATGATGGAGGCAATAGTTATGTAGTAATAGAAAACAAAATGTTATAGTTGTAGCTAATTATTTGTGCAAAGGGTAAATTTTGTTATTTAATAATTATTGTAAAGAAGAGATACATATATTTTGTAGTTGATATGTTTGGATGCTAAAAACTTATATGTTGAATCATTTGGAGGTAATCTATACATTGGAAAATTGTTTAGTTAGGTAATGAAGAGAATTATAAGACTAGTAAATGTAGCCAACAACTAAGTAACATGCACTGGCCATAATAATATGTTTACATCATCAAGAGATGTTGGATCAAAACATTTGGGGATAATCTATACATTGAAAACTTGTTTTGTTAGGTTGTGGAGAAAGCGTATAAGGAAATAAAGAACTACAAAGGGCATTGAAAAATAAACCAATTAGAGATACCTTCAAAGAGAAGATAACATTAAAGAAGTTGTAATGGATAGAAGGGATAATTTCATATATGTGTTATACAAATATTTTTTGCTTTCTAATGTACATGAAAGTTTGTGTTTTAGTCATTTTTTTTCGTGTAGAGATGTTTAATAGAAGGAAAGTTTTTAAGGCATTTCAAATGAATGAGAAATACGTTTAGCTTTTACAGCATAATCAAAGAACCGAGCTTACTTTTTTATTGTTGTTTAATCTGATTGCTAACCAAATTTACTATTTTTGTGTGGTATGATTACTTCAATGTGGGCTACAACAAGATTTGTAGGGATACTACAAGATGGTATTCTAGGTATGTATCTAGTATATTAAATTTACCAACACTAACATTAATATTGTGTGTCCAAATCTAATCCAAAAAGCTTCTAGATTGTGTTGTTGGCTTGTCAACAATCAAATATATTTTTTGGTCATGCATGAATTCTAGAAGCATTGTTTGTGTTTTTGTAGAATGTAACATGTCAATGTTGAAGTATACAAGAACAATGAGTTTTCCATTGTGAGAAAATGATCTAGTGATATTTTCTATTAGGTTTAAAATGTCTTTAATGGTTTCACCTCATATTATGTAAATATTTGTGATACATAGAGTATTGCTAGGATGAAAGAGATCTATAGTTATTGATCCTAGATGTTTGGTTGCAAAAGTATCTGATTTTAGCAATGTAGATGCTTTTGTACAACATGTTAGTAGCCTATGAAGAGACAATGAAGAATAGAAGTTGAATTTGGCACTGAGCAAGCTGAGGTGCTCATGAGTTGTGTGTCTTGGTTCTTGGAAACTAAGTACAATTGCTTGAAGAAAATCATGGTTGTGAGCTATTTCTTGTCCATGCAATGAAAATATTTGGGTATTAAAATAACATATATTGAAATAGTTTCATGGTGTTGAAGAAAGATTGTATTAAGGCCTACATTGTGCTGAAGTGCGAAGGAAGTGTATTTCTTTGTTGATTTTTCAACATATTTTGAAGTTTTGATGTTGTAATTTTTGCATCAGGTATAGTGGGTCAATGTTTCATACATGGGACAAAGAAGTGTAAGAAAGAACATGTTGGTAGACTTTGTAGAGGTTAAAAAAAAAGAGAATCCATTATCAACCCTTGTGTTCTATGGATATTTCATGCACATGCTAGTTGGAAAGTGAATTGTGTTTAGGTAACTATCTTTGTACTTGTATTGACCTTTTTTTAAATCTATTTTCATTATTGGTGTCCATGAGTGTTAAATAGAGTTTGTCTATAGGTTTTTTATTTTTTGGCGTCATAATTTTCCAATTGCAGGGTCATTGAAATTAATATAAGCAATGTTCAGTTGCTCAATTGTGTGCATTTCAAAGATGTCATCAACACCACTGACTAGTCCATCTTGTATGTCTAGGTTTCTAGTTATTAGTTCAACCAAAATTCCTACATTGACATATATTATGATGGGCAGTGATGATTTCTCAACTTGGAAATGAACATTGTAAATTAGAGTGTCTTTCTTATCAATAGATTCAAATACATAGAGCTTAGTAGGAAACTAGTTTAGCATTCTCTTGTTGTACTCACCAACGGCTTAATTTATCTAAAACAAATATTGTAACCTTCAATAATTGGCAGGAGGCTTGAAACATGTTTTATTTAGATAGGTGATGTCCTCTATTTGTTGAGAAGTTCTAGCATGCTTCAAGATGGAGAAGAAATATTCATTTGTTTGTCTTACTAAAGTGTGCAGTTTGAAGCATAGGACATTATCAGGCCAAAATGTGTATGACATTTTCTCATTATTTATTTTTGGTTGTTGAAATATCCAAGGGTTGCATATAGGTTGTGCTTTGCATAATTCATCATAGAATATTTTATAAATATTTCCAAAGGGTTTCATTGGCATATGTTTGATTTGACTAAGCCTTCTGTCAATATTGTACAACATTCTAGAGCCAATCAATGAAGCTTCATCAATAAAAATAATTTGCAATTGCTCTATTTTTTTCTTAGTATATCTAGCGCATTCAAATCCAAAGGTAGAATTCTCATAGAATTGCTTGGTAGGTGGAAAAATAAATGGGAAGTTATACCATCTACGTTGAATGTTTCTTTTCCTATAGAATCCATAATAATGCCTTTGGATTTAAGTGGTTCACTATCTAGCTTCTTATAATAGATCTAAATCACTACTTCAAAAAGTACTTTTTCCATGAAGGTTTTTCGTAAGCCAGCTCCACCTGTCAAGAACAAGTATAATGATTTGCCAGGAATGATTTTTTTTTTATTAATAAATCTTTCAATATGGTTTGTTTCTCTATATTCAATTGTCTTCGTAACTTGAAATATTTATCATTAGTAAGAAGGAATGGGTGGGATATTTATGAGAATAGTGGGTTGTAAGAGTCATCTACAAATTTTGGATTTTTTACATGTTTTAGGTCATCCATGATGGCATATATTTTTTTTTTATTTCATGTTCTTGTACCTTTCGGTCAAGTTTATTGTCAAGGTCTATTGCTGGATAGTTGTCATTGCTATCTTGTATTGCAACTTTCTTGATGTCACCCTATTTATTATCAACTTGTGCAGTAAACATTTTTTTCAATATCTGAAATTTGTAATTTGTTTGTATCAACTGATGCCCTCCATGTCTTATATTAAAGCAAAAATGTTTGTTCATTTATTCTAAATGGTACATATAGCATAAAATTTTCTCTATAATAATTCTCATGATCAATATGTGGGTTGTATTTTAAATAGCATATGATCAATGGCTTTTCTCTTTTATGTGTTTACATTGGGTTGTTGGAGAGAAATATTATACATTTATCTAGTGATAGGCATAGAAATATTTTGGATATTGTGTATATTTTTTTTATTGTAGAGGCATACATGATGTTTTTAGAGTCATCATTGTCTTTTTCCAATAGCTTAGGTATTTTTAACATTAGGATTCTGCTCCTGGTGGTGCAATATTGATAAAATAATTTTCCTTGAACTACTATGTAATGGAAGTGATATAAAAATGTGGACAACCTAGAACTAGAAATTTTTTGGTAGTTGAGCAATGCATAACCTTATTTTGGTATGAAGTGCAACTTTTCATTGTAAGCATAAGTACAATTGGAAAAATGCAAAAATTCAAGTGACATTATCCTATCTTGCTTGGTTATGTACGAACTGCAATAAGATGGAGCAACATATGCATCTAATATAAACTCTATATCTGTATTTGCATACCATAGTGTTGGAACCTCTTTTACAAATACATTTATCCAAATGGCAGTTGTATGTCATTTTAGCAGAACAAATTTCTGTGACAATGTTGCCTGCAACATTGAAATGTAATCTGCATCATCTATTTTGAATTCATCGAAGAAATTTTTGAATGTATCCTACTTTGCATAGTGTTTATTTTCTAGTTGCTTGAAGAATTTTATTTCTTTATCTTTGAGTATGGTATTGGTAACTAGTAGGGACTCTAATATTGTTTTTCTTCTCATGGGGGCAGTGGGAAGCTAAATTGCCAACACAAAGTTTTGTACTTTTTATAGGTTTTTTTATGATGATGTGTCTGCATTTTCACAAGATTTACATCGATCAATGTAGAGAGAGATGAAATGTACTTGTCAAAAAAATATTTTATTTTATGTTTTCTCAATGTCCATATATAGGCGCATCTTTCACCCATAACACAAAATGGATGTGTTTGTTCCCTCAGTTTTGGAACTCTATCACAAAAAAAGTAGTTTGATACTTTGCCAAATAACCTATGGGTTTTTTCACATCATCTTTATAAATGCATTGATCCTATGGTTGAAGTAGAAACTGCTTAGGACTGGGTTTTTCTATATTTAAAATTCTAAGTCTCTATCTTCTATAGTTTCATTGTGTTTGGCCTATTACATAGTATATGTATGTTGCAATGCTTTGCATAATGACTCCAAAAAGTGCTCAACACTTGTCAATAGATCATGAATAAAGTTGGGGTGCCTAGTTATCTTATCATTGAAAATATTATTTTCTTTGTGTTTTATAAATAGTCAGGAGACATGCAAATACTCCTTAGAGATCTAAATACCAATGGAGATCTTAAGATATTTCTAGATTTGTAGGACTACGCACATCTTTTGAAACCAAATTTTTACCTTTCAACTTTGCTTTCCATATGTAGACCCATGCTAGTGAATATATTTATTGAATAATGATTTTGATGGATTTAAAAAAATATATTTGTTATATGTGTTGCAAAGTCATTGTCTTTATGAACGAGCTACCATTTTCTATTTTTTGATATGAAAAATTCTTTTTGATGTATTCTAGTCATGTAAAGCCATTAAAGAGTGTTGGGAAATTCATTTATTCTAAATATGTATCTTGGGAAATGCTAAGAAGTTTGAAACCTTCTCATGGTGAAATTTCAAAAATGGTCATATTGAGGTCTTTGATTGAATGTGAGTCATTAAACTACTGGATAAGTGATTTAGTTATGGGTTCTTCATCATGTTGAGAAAAAGCATCATCTATATATGTTTCTAATTCAATTTTTTTGTGCTCCTATTCTTTTTTTCTGGCAAATAAATTTTCCCAATCTTTTTTTAATGAGATGTTCTCTTTCTTATATAGTGGTGTCTTTGATAACATTGTTGAAGAATTTATTACACAAGAAAGCCTAACGTTTCCTTGTTCCTATGTATTTCTTTATTGTAACTTGCACTTTAATATAATTATTCCAATTATAGTATCTTTTATACATCGTTTGCAAAGGGCTTGGCCTATTAAGAATATTTTCACATTAGTTGGATTATAAAATAAATGAAATGTATGAACCAATGCATTATCATCTTTGTATACATATTTATGGAAACACTATATCACATAGAGAGTATATGATTTAGTATGTGTGTTGTTAATGTTTTGCAAGTATATCCTTATGGATTTGTCAATTTCATTATTTTGTGTACTTGTATGTGCACGTCTAATGGGGTGGTGGCTTGACCTTGTTTTATAGAATAAATATTTCCACTTAGAATGTGTACATGGATGTGTTTGGTTTGTGCTTTTTTGTTCCAATAGCTTGATCAATTTCTATGCATGTTTGGTTCATATCTTTATTATGTATTTCTTCTTTTAACAATAACAATGAATGACAAGCATTCAAATTGACATTGGATAATTTTGCACTTTTTGTAGTGCTTGAGCTTATTTCATGGCAATTTTTTGTGTTCTTTCTTGCATATGTGTTTGTCAAAAATTTTGGCAGCATGGGTTATTTTCTATGTATTTCATCAGATAGTGGTTGGTTTTGTTAAAGTGGCTCGTAATGATAGTAACCTGAGTTATTTTTGAGGAAAAATAAGTTAATGATTTTTCTTGATTTTATGCATTTTCAATATACTTTAGCTTTTGGTTGTGCATTTTCTTTCCATACATATATAGTTAGATGAAATGTGTATGAGATCCGTAATAAGAAAATATCAAAACGTTCAACGCTGCTTTTAGCATATGGTATTCCTGTTACCCAATTTTTTTACATGTGGGATAGTAATCAGAAATAGTAAAAAAAAACATAAAGATACATATCTTTAACATTACTGTTCAGCTAATGCAAATGACATACACTTGTAAAATATTCATATTATCATATCACATTGTACTCTAAGTATTGATCAGATTCATATTTTCAAATTTATTTTGTGCATTCAAAACTGAATGTAGTAAACAAGTGCTCCTTCAAGATTACATCTTTCATATTGAAACTTAATGGAAATCATAGAAATGAAAGTATGATAGAAGCATGAGTAGGCATCCATGCATTGCCTTGGTGCGGTCTTCTACATTTAGTTGGTTGGCTGCATTGTATTAGTCTTCATGCCTATTGGCCTTGTCTTTGTTTGTCTTGCATCCTAGGTCTTCTATTGGTCCTATATCCTTCATCATGGAGGAAAAGATCTTAGGTCCAAATTGGATCTACGAAATACATGAAAACCTAAAAGCAGCATACATTAGTCAAACTTCCTGAACTAAATATTTACCAATAACATCAATGCAATGAAAAGGTATGCATATGCATTAACAAAATAATAACATCAAAGAGATATGTCTTTATGAAATCCTTTTCTATATTTGAAAGTTGCAATGAGTGTCATGAGCCTATGCTTGAACCTCACAGTATGTATTATTAAAGGATGAAATAATGGTAGATGTTCACATGTGCAAAAAAGAAATAGATCTGATGGTATGCAAAATTCAACATTGATGTGCAAGAAAATGATTAAAATTTAGTGATATCAAATGTAATTTATGTGCAATGTGAATACAGTTTTTTAAACAATGTAATATGCATGATCAAATGATAATTCTATCTAAAGACATAAAAGATATATGATACTGTGATCTAATGCCAAATTACAGATATCAGAAGAGTAAAAATAGTATTATCAAATGTTGTTATGAAATTGCATGACAAAGGAAAAATATGTTCAAGTGCAGTGCATAAGGATGGATCAAATGAAGAGTAAAATAATGCTGTTATAAAGTAACATGCATATGCAGATGGAACTAAATGGTATCTATTTTACAATCAAACTATGCATATACAGAATAAAATGGATATCAATGTTGTTGTTATAAGTTATAAAATAGTGAAAGGAGTGATCATGTGGAAAAGGAGGATAGACAACTATATTATTCAAGTGTAATATGCATATCCACATTGATCAAATGACAATGACATGTGTATCCATCAATTAAATAATGCTGAGAATATGTACAACATTTATGTTTGATAAAAAATAGGAAGTTTAGTGCATGCAGGGGATGGAGCTGAGAAGATACAGAGAAGGAGAGATGTGCATGTTATCATGAAATTCATGTTGTAAATGTTGCCTATGGGAGTCACAAGCCCGTGCTCAAACCCCATGGGTTATATTTTACATAAAACAAATGAAATAACATTGTGTTTACATGTTGTTAGCTTCTATTTCTTGCATAATCAAACTACATATTTAAAGTGTTCAGACAGTAATGAATATAGACAAAGCACAAGTTACATAAGGTGGAAGAAAATGTTAGACAGAATGATGCATATCAAATATACAAATGTTTCTCAGCTCAAAGAAATGCTCACGGGCCTCAATAAAAAGAAGAATGTTTTATGTTTTATGACATTATTATCATGCTCTAAAAGTGACATTGAATGAAGGAGTCACAATATCAATTGGGTTACAGTCTCAACACAAGGTTGAGTTCCAAATTTATGCTAAATTCCATATATTATGGCATGTTTACAAATAGTAAAATAACAGCGCATAAGCATGGTGTTCGTAGTTGATAACAGACAAAAAATATGCTTCTAGTTAGAAGATACAAACAACATGGTCTCCACACAAGATAAAGACTACATAAAACACTTGCTTATTATCAAATTCTGATTCATTGATATTTTGAAATGGAGATAAATGAAAGACATCCAATGGAGGAGCTGACAAACTTAGCTAGATCATAGTCTCAACATAGAATGGGGCAACAACATTCAAGCATGAAAAGACAAAGTGCTAATTACATGGAGTTCTACTAACAAAAAATCTATACTATATCATCTCAAGCTTTTAAAAGATACATGTTAAAAATATAGAGATTTCAAATAGCGAGCTTAAAAATAGGGAAAGGCAGAGAAGCTTATCTTGAAGAAAAACCCAAGATGATTGAAGTTAACATCAGTGCCATAAGATATTTTGACAGCCTGAGCCCCGAATCAACAAGAAGATAACTCCAGGTTACAGAGGTCACATATGAGACCCGAGGGCTAACCCATGTAGAGGAGCCACGTTGAGAGCCTGAGTTAACAGAAAGAGGCATGCAAAGTGCCATGTTTCATGGCGATGAAGCTCTAGTATCATTGCAGGTCGAGTCCCACATTACAAGGAAAGCTTACAGTTAAAATCCCATACATTATGATGTAGACAACAAACATTGAAGAACTCTAGGCAAGAGCTCAAGATCTTATGAAAAATAAAAAACACATTGGAAATAGCTTCGAGTCACGGTCCCGAGATATACATTTTCCATATTCTCTGCCAAGGATTAAGGTAAAACCATAGTGTAAACCGATGCCAATGCCCTAATAACCATGGAGAGCTCCAGATTAGTAGTAGAGGCCAAGAAGAATGCCAAAATCACAAACATGGTGGCACAAGTAGCTAGGGTTTATGTTAGGGAGTTAGGGTTTTACGTAAATGTGGATCGGGTTTATGATTTGGGTTAATTTTTGATGGGTTTTGTAATGTATTTTTTCCTAAGTTGGTAAAATATGTAAAGAGATACATAAGTCTTTGAAACACCAAGTTTAGGAGGGCTTGTTGAGGGCTAGATTTTAGGCATCAGTCATGCTTTAGATTTAGGGATATGCTATTTTAGGAGGGCTTGTTTGAAGCTATATTTTGGGCATCTTTTAGGCCTTAAAATCAGGATGATCTATCTATTGAGGAAGAGAGTTTTGGGGGGTGGGGGGGATTTCATTTTCGAAATTTTCCTTGAGGACTATATAAATGAACTTGTTATTCATGTGTAGGGGTTTAGAATTGGGAGAGAAGAGATTTTAGTGAACTATTTTGTTCCTATAGCGTTCTTTATGCATTTTGTATCAATTTAGTGCATGTTGAGTATCGATTTTGTGCAAGAGGATGCATATATTCTTTTCCATTATTCCAAAATTCATTCATGTAACTTCTCACAGATTTTGAAAGAGAATAAAGCTGCCCCATTTCTCATACACCTTGTTATGATCTTCTATTATCAATCCTATTCAAAAATTTTCCTTCAAGTGTAGTGTATCTATAACATAGATTAGTGAATTATCTTAATTCCTATTCTAGGTTTTAGAATATAGCCTTTTGTATAATATGCATGTCTGTTGACAGGAGCATTACTATTTGTAGTGAAATCCCTAGTAGTGAATTTCAAGTTAGCCTGTGCATTGGATAGTGAATGATTTTGTAGAAATCATTAGGGTATGTCAAGTGAATGTTAGTTTGAACCTTTGAGAAATCTAAATCTTATTTGGTCTATCACCTTTCAAGTTTTATTCATTCAGTTTTAGTTAAAAATTCTCCCTTTCCTTTCCAAATAATCAGGAGAAAACATTAGATTATTGATTACCCAAAACCAATAGGAACTAGCTTAGAATCTGGAGACTCCTTAATCAGAGTCCACCCACAACTTGAGAATGTTTCCATTGTTAGGATAGAATACTATGAAGCCCTAATGCCTGAGTTGGGGTGGTATTTGTAAACCTCAACAATTCCAATCTTAGAAATTGGTATTCACAATTGGAAGGGAGAATTTTTATCTGTCATAGAAGTTATCTGAAACAACCCGAATCATGTCAATGCAAATTGTTTCTGCACTCTTAATGCATTAGCTAATTATTAAGCTATGAATACTCATAAATTCATTGCATCAAAAAAATTATCAGCTAAGAAGACTATAGCATCCAACATGCTTTCACCACATGGAGCAACAAATGTAGCAAGTTGGCTGAGGCCAAGTTTTTTGAATGCTTCAACAATCGTGTCCCAAGTATTAAATATGTTGCAGTGTACAATTAGTAATTATGGATACATATATTGTTGTGCATTATATGTGCTTACTCTTGAAAAGATCCACTCATAATTTCCAACCATTGGAGTAGCATCATGAAAAATAATTGATATTACAGGGTGAGATGCATCTTTATTAAAATGCAAATATTCTTTTTCTATGTTGAGGGCTAAACACATATGGGGATGTTCAACCACTCTTCTATCCATTATACATAGAATGTGTCACCCCAAAGTTTGGTCTCTCCATATGTATTAATTTTTGTTGTTTAAATCTTTGTTCTATTAAAATACAAGGTTTTGTCATGTACGTTATACAAATTGCACAATATTGATGGGTGTAGCTCAGGTTTAAAACATCTTAAAGCTACAAAATGGTCATTGTCTAGAAAATACAAAAAATGGTACACAAGCCCATTGCAAAGTTCACTAGGTGTGTACTGAAAATGAATCAAAACATGGATTGTATCAAATAGGTAGTCACCAACTTTCAAGTTGAATGAATCACTTTGAAAGCAATGCAAATTGTCAAGGGCTTCGTCGATTGATATTATCTGTGATTGTCCATCTAATATGTATATTTCTATTGTAATTAGATTTTGTGTCTCTTGCATTGTATTGGGAGATCTCTTTGGTATCATATTGGCCATTTGATTGAGAAAGAAAAATGGTCTTGTACTATGAATGGTTTAGCTACCTGTAGACTTTATACTAGTGAAACTACAATGGACCATTATCAATGTTAAATAGTACAAATGCAAGAGTTTTCCTCTTGTTTATGGAATGGTCCAATCCCTACCGAATAGGAGCACATGATTTTGGTTATTTATTAAAAAATAAACATATCTCAAGGCTTTGACAATATATTTATTACCTTGAGTGTTCCATATTCATAAGTTTCTAGAAACCCTGATAAAATTGGTAGTCTAGAAAGAAAAATTTAGGATATAGTTTCAATGTGTATCTCCTTCTATAAATTTAACTTATGTAGCATAGTTGTCATAACAAAAGGCAAGACAATGTCAGAGACTCAATCAAAAAAGTAATCTGAGAGAGAATATTATGAAGTCTCAGTAAAAAATGAAAATTGCAAAGAAAATGAATACAACTACACAATCATAGTTCATGTATTAAATTGTTTATCATTAACAACAATTTCATCATTCTTTTACAAGCCTTTGTATAATTGATTACTTACTTTCAATATTGCATATGTACAAGGAAGACAATTTTGTGAATACAAAGCATCCTATCTAGATATGCTAAATTGAAAATATCCTAAGGCTTTAGTAATTGATTACTTACCTTGAATATTGCACATGTTCAAGCTCGAAGAATGCCTGATATAGAAAGAAAACTACATAAAAGAAGTCAGAATACAATATCAATGTATATATTTTGTAGGAACGAAACTAACATATCTTGAATGCTATAAAAAGAGAAAATAATTATGAAGTCTTAAAAATGCCTCATCCAAAATTAGACACTTCCAAGGCCAGGGAGACAAGTAAATAAAATTTACTAAGGTTTTAAATAGAGATGAAATAAATAAATTTCTAAGCTTTATCTAATGGTAATTACAATGTTATTTTAGGAGCCTTGGCACATCCTTTTACATTTAGTCTTTTTTTATGCTATGACAATATAATGACTAAATACTTATGAGCGTGTTGGATGATATTGATTATAGAATCATTGCTTAAGAGTCTCCTTGTTCCATGGAAGAGATCTAAAAACATTATTATATATGTAGATGGTTGGGGAAATTTCTTGAGTGCATAGTGCTTTGTACCCAATCTAGTAACTATTTATATCAACCTAGTTTGTTTATATGAATCTACAAAAGAGGAAAAATATATTGGTAAGTTTAAGCAACTCAGCAACTGTTGAGGTAAAAAGAGGTTGTATATAAAGGGTTTCTAGATCAAGCATCAAAGATGAAAAATATTCTATAGCTTAGCCTATGTTGTGCTTATCTGCAAAATATTTTTTGCTAGTAATAATTGCATGTTATATTTTGATCTTTTTGGATATAGGTACAGAACATGGGAAATGTTTTTTGATAAAACTTATCATAAAGAAAAAATAATAGAGTACTTAATATGAAATATTTTCAAATGTTTCAACTTCCCTTATTACAATGATATTGAATATGCTTCTATTTTGTGCTCTCCAAATGTGTTGAAACTGTTATGAGACATTGCATCTAGAATCTACAAATTGGAAATGGCATATTAGTTAATATGAAAATGGAATTTAATTTTAAAATTGATTTGCAATGCTAAACATGTATTGTAGCTTAAGAGTGTGATTTTATCTAATATAAATAAATTTCAACACATATCCCTTCTTGTAAACAACGAGATAAGTTTATTAGAGTACATGTTTCACTAGTTCAACATTTATTAATATTAATTCAAAATACTACTTATAATTCTTGTTTGATAATGTGTTTTTAGGAAGCTTGACAAAGGAGTGTTTACATGCTTAACAACAACATGTACTTGGCAAAGAATAGGTTCTCTTGGTTGCCAAAGAACTATGGTTCAAGGAAATAATTGTCAAGAACAAAGAACATGTTGAAGGTGTAGGCCTTATAAGGTGATGGTGTAATTGATGGCTTATTTTCAGATAAAATGATGTTGATACATTTCCCGAGATTCAACCTAATAGGAAAAAGTAAGTTAAAGAAATTAGGATCCACCTCTTGCATGTACTGTAGCTTTATAATATTAGCATTTATTGTAGCTTCAGAATATTAGCATTTTGTAGAATATGTTAAGTTCATAGCATATTGTTGTCAATATAAGGACTAGTTATATAAACCTTGTCTGTATATACACAAATTTTTAATTGGGCTAGGATATTGACAAGTTTCAGCAACTTAGCAGTTGCTCAGTTCAGAAGATGCTAGATATAAAAAGCCTCTAGGCTAAGTATCAAATATTAGGAGGCTTCTAAAACATTATCCTTTCTATTTTAGATCAAAACTGTTATTTTGTTCTCCTTTTTGTAACTGATCTCATTAATGGAAAATAGTTCCTACGATGACCATGTCAATTGAATTTCGTTAATAGGGAAAAGGTCTAACAATGGAAATTTTAATTTCTCCCAAGTATGCATTGCTAGTAAATTACTATTGAGGCTATAATTTTGTCATATAGGTCCACCAAACTAAGTTGTGATATAAATTTTATTTATTTATTTGTTTTTTCCATGAGGTTACATTCTAAATTTGAAACTTTATGTGATACAAAACACTTTGTGAAAAAGATTTACCTTCACAACATGTGTAAGTAGAATGTCTATGGTCAAAGTGAATGATATATCTAATCAATTTACATGAACTAGGTCCGAGTCATACCTGTATAGTTCATATCTCAAATTAACGAATAAACAATTTAACTTAATCTTTATGTTCAAACATAATTAGGAAAAAGAAAATAAAAAAATTGGATAGACAACATATGCTTAATTATGAATACTATGATGAAGAAATTGTATTCCCTTTCTTTATCATCTTTAAAAACTAATCTTTACTTCTCTAGAGAAGTAATTTATTGTACTCCTTATGAATCAAGGACTAACTGGATTCTATCTTTATATAAAAAGTGTTTTATTAATAATCCTCAACATAATATGACATGAGAGGAATTATTATTTTTTCCTTACTTTAACCATTGGATAGTTGATTAGCACAGAATATAAGTGATTAGATTTTCTACCATTTTTGTTATCAAAAAGTTCATATTGTTATTGAGTTCAGTTCACAATAACAAAATCAATTTTTGAATCTTCTTTTGCATTTGGGAATTCTTCTACATGGGAGATAAATTCACGCAATCAATAGAAGATTTTCCTTGGAATGGATGGATAGATGATATCCTTTCAATATTGAAGGTAAATCCTTTCTTGCTTGCTAGAAGTCACCAAAATGCTCTTGAATACACCTTGGACTTAATTTATTGATGGTAGATGATTGCTTGTTATTGTGGATGTAAAATGAGGGGAAGAGGCCTCCTTTTATAGTGATTTTAGAGTTCAAATTCACAAATGTCAACTGCACTATATGGGAAAATGAAAATACTTAGCATCAGGCATGAAACCTACCAAAATTCAAGCCCCAAGGTATAAGTGAAAATATGTTCGACCTATACAAGGTATAGGTTGAACCAAGTTTGACCTATACCTGAAAGAGTAAATTTGAAGGCAAAATTTGCATGCTTTAATAAGTGTTAGGAGTTTTGGGGAAAAGCGGAAGCATAAGAGGGAAAATCAAGCATAACTACATCCAAAATCAAGGAGATCACTAAATGGGGCCCAATAAGTCCTATATCTTCCAAATTAATGTGTTCAGAATTTCTAGGACTATACATTTAACCCCCACTTTAGCGGGAGTATGTGGAAAACTCATACTCACGGTAAAGTAGATAAAATGCATAAGATGGTCTTATAGATGTTAAGGGGACAAGGAAATATCAATCCCCTGAGTGACTTAAGTCCTCATCAAATCCCAAACTGAGAGAGAGAGAGAGAGAGAGAGAGAGATAGAGAGAGAGAGAGAGAGAGAGAGAGAGAGAGAGAGAGAGAGAGAGAGAGAGATGTCTCACTATGAACCACACAAACAAATAAAAGTGTGACCATCAGGATGAGTAATGTTGTATGTCTTATTTTGGACCATACAAAAGCACTGCAAAATATGGATTTGAAAGTCCTATCAGGTTGTATGTCATGCTATTCAACCCATCTAGTATCTATCCTTAAAGATTATATGTCCAAAAGGGATCTAGAAAAGAGATATTTGTCCTTATGGATTGTATGTCTAAAAGGGATCTAGTAGAGAGTGACATGTCCTTAAGGATTGTATGTCCATAAGGGATTGAAAGGGAAGATGTTGTGATTAGTCCTTGAGGATTGTATGTCGATAAGGGATCCAAGCGAAAAAGAGAATTTAAAAATAGTGCATGTGTGAAAAATGTGAGCAGAGGGTATGCCCCCACATTAAAGAGATTTCAAATACCTTAATCGGAGAAATGTATTTAAGAGAGAATACATACATCCACTATAAATATTTCCACTGTGAAATGCACCAAGAAAAGACAAATCAAGGGAAATATGCACATGACAAAAGAGAGCAAAAAAGTGATCTACCAACTCTCAGGGTTAGTATGATCATATGATAATATGTATAGTATTAGGTAAAAATGAAATATCATCATTCCCAAAAGGAATTAAAACTAAAATACAATGGAAGAAAGACACGTAAGAGTTATGAAGAAGAGTCTTTTCGGGTCACCATCACAAAGACCAAAAAGAATTGGTGCTACCACTTTGTATCACCCAAAGTGGGCAGCACAAAGGTACATTTATGAATAATAGCATATGTACAACATGACATGTAACACCATATAGAAGAATTAAATTACAAATAGAAGAATGATTACGATATTTGAAATTCATTTATCACCTTGTGCCAATGGAGACATAAGGTTCATTTAAAGAAATATAAACAAAACATATCACAATCAACATATCATGGGAGAAGCACATTATGACAAAACACAAAAATCCATTGCATAATAGGAGCTAATGAAGCATATTTCCTACCCCCTATTTCAATCTATAGTGTTTAGGGAAGGTGGGAAAATTGCAAGAGGAGCAAAATCAAGCATGACAAAAGAAAAAATAAACACTTCCAAAAAAGGACGATGATATGAAGATAGGCCTCTGTCTTTGTTACTAGGAGTGATTGATAACTGTTGTGAAAGCATAGCTGGTAAATCATTATCAAGATCAATTGTCTGATACATATCATCATAATCAATAGCATGAATATAAATTTTAGTATCATTAACATATTCATCAAGAAGATCTTCTTTATCAAGAGTAATTATAATATAATCTAAGATACAAATAGCATTGTCATTTTTATTCATGTTAGCTTTGTTTAAATTCACTTCATCCATAGGCTCTAGCATGGGCTGATCAGAGGAAGGTGAATTATTATAATGGGTATGAAGTGAATTAATGTTTTGGGAAACACATTCATGGGCTCTAGAAGGACGCTTGCAACCACGATCACAAGCATGATAGTTATGTTTTGTTTTGCTAGATATTTGGGCTAGGATAGATCAATCAACATTTGGTCCTTTTCTTCTTTAGGAGGAAGAACTAAAGGAACCATACTAGGTTGAGAGATGATAAGCAGAGGATGCGTATAAGCAATAGTAGGTGGAACAAAAGCATAAGGAGAAATAGGTTGTGTAGGAAGAAGTCTAGGACTAGGATCATCCTTAGGTTTTCTTAGTTCAAAAATATTTAGAATCTTCAAGGCTTGGTATGATCAAAAAAATAATTAGGATAAACTTTATCTGGTTAGGGCATGTAAGGCCAAAAATAATCAAGGTCATTCTTGAGGCACAGAAGGCTGATAAAGAGTATGGTTAAAAATAATGAGCTCTTTATTATAGACATAAATTTAACAAATTTATGAATATGAGAAGCCAAAAAATTCATGGAGGTAAGCCAAGGAAGACCAATTTTGACTTGAAATTGATCAAAAGTAGGAATAATAGTGAAAGTATTTTCCAAAGTTTTACCACCAAATTTGATAGGAAAATAAATAGAACCATGGGAAGGATAAAGGAAACTATTGAGAGTTTGATCAACAAATAAGGTTTATCAAAGAAATCTATGTGCAATTATTTATGAAAAATATGTTCTTTACTAATCACACTCATCATGAAAGTTGTATCAACAAGGGGACCACATGAAGGAATACCATCAACCCTAGCGAAAATGTAAAGAAGACCATCAGGTGCTTTAATTTTTTTAGCAATATCAAAGGTAATGTAAGATTGAGTTGGAGGTTGAGATTTAGGTTGAGGTTGAAGTTGAATTTGAGGTTGAGGTTAAAGGTTAGGTTGAGGTTGAACATGTTCAGTTTGACTGAAACTCCTAACACTTCTCGAACTATGCAAATTTTTCCTTGAAATTTACTCTTTCAGGTATAGGTAAAACTTGATTTGACCTATACCTGGTATAGGTCAAACCTATTTGGACCTATACCTCAGGGGTTGAATTTTGGTAGGTTTCAAGCCCGAAGCTAAGTGTTTTCATTTTTCCATATAGTGCAGTTGGCCTTTGTAAATTTGAACTTTGAAATCACTATAAAAGGGGGCCTCTTCCTCTCATTTTCACATCCATAATTACAATAAATCATCTACCCTCAATAAATTAAGTCCAAGGTGTATTGAAGAGCTTTTTGGTGACTTCTAGCAAGAAAGAAAGGGTTTGGCTCCAATATTTGAAGGATATCATCTATCCATCCGTTCCAAGGAAAAAAAATGTATTGATTATCTAAATTTCTCTCCCATGTAGAATTCCCAATTGTGAAAGAAGATCCATATTCATTATTCTTTCCTCCCCTCCTCCATCCATGCATATCAAGCATACATACTCAAATTTCATCCAAAGGGGTCACATTTTAGGGCCCCTTTCCAATGTATGTGTAACTATTTGGTCTACCATTGATCACTATTTTTTCATTACATTGAAATAAGAAAAAAAGAGAAGAAAATTAGTTTACAAAGATGTGGAAGTACATATGGGAAAATATTCAGACATAGAGGGGAAGAATACAGAGGAAAATAGTAATAAAAATGAAGCCCAATAAACCCAAGGAGATAACATACATGTAGTGTGGTGTTGTCTCTAATACTAAAAATACAAGACAAAAATGAAAGGATTCTCCCTCATTTTTTTTACCTTTAATCACACTTTCATCTATGAAAGGGGAAGACCAACACAATATAATAGACCAATAACAAAATAAAAACTGATGGGCTTGAGGGAAACTTAAATGCAAATGAAATTTTTGGTAGTCTAGAGAATGCCAGAAGAAACCTTCAGCAAAAGACATGTCTTCTGCCCGTGCAAATTTTCAAAAATCCATACCTAAAGCCCTATTTTCACTCAAATTTCCTTGACAAGAAAATGAAAAGACTACCAGGAAAAATGAAGACACCCACTGGGAAAGTAAATTATAAAATGCAGAAATTTTTTCTAATAAGAAATTTTGGGCTGATCATGGTATAAACGAGAAACTTTGGATGTTCCACGACTATCAAAGAGGGGATTAATAGGAAATAGAGAACCAAAAACATAAGTCCCCACCATTAGAAGGAAGATAACTATGTATGCAGGGATAAGAATGATTTGTTAATATCAGATAACATCATCAAATTTTTGTTATAAAAATAATGATTTACCACAATAATATATATTAAGATAATAAGGAACACCATACTTTGAGCTTTACAAATAGTGGTAATGTAAGTTATTAGGATATTCACATTATTTATAATATTAAATTTTAGATGCATATGCACAAAGGATTCCTTCAAAATAAAATAGAAATTTATTTTATTTCTCGTCACATTCATTTAAACGTAAAATACCAAAGTGATCAATTTAATGGTCTCTTCTTTTAAATTATCTTACAATTATTATTCTTACATAGATTGTGTTGGAATTGTGCTCTAGCAATATTAAATCCTCTAATTAATGTATAGTAGTTTTTGGTCAGTCTTTATATGGAGATCCCTTAGTTGTATGTATAACATTTGAAATATCAACATCACATCTGAAGTTGAATTTATTCAATAGTTAGTCTAACATAGACATATTGGGTACCCATATTTTCTTTAGGTTCTTAAAAGGATTATGAAACTTGGTTCCACCTTCTAATTAACTATGAAAAATAAATTTTATCATTTGGATCTTTTTCTATATTTTCCATTGAGTTAGATTTATAATATACTTAATATATAAATCTATCCTCAACTCTTGAATAATTTTTATAACCCTTGACACGAGAAATGTGACATAAAATATTTATACTCCAATTTAGCTTAATATTGAATAGGAATAAAGTAATTTTCTTAATAAATTAAAACTTTTCAAAGCTATCTCATTCATAATATTTAGAATGTCAATGTATAAAATGTCAGAGATAATTTCAAAACTCTAGGAAAATTAAATATTCTATCTCAAAAAAAATTCAAAAACCTTTTTGACCTCCAACATGGCAAGTTTCAGTTTTAAATATGTTTTTGCGATATCTTAATGCTATTATTCATTGGAGGTGTCGCATTAATAGGTGGGTAAATGGTAAGATAAATATTTGGGATTATTTTCTTTTGTGTTTATGTGGTAAAAATTAGGGAAAGTTTTTTCCTTTTGAACTTCAAAATTTCCCCTCTGATGCATGTGGGGTTGTTCGATTAGTAGTTCCCTAAACACAAAGTCCTTTCTCATGTGTTGTGGGTAAATTTTAACAATTTAAATAGGCCCTCACTGGATGGGTTTTTCATTCCATTTCTTGGCTTCATTTCAACTATTGTTTCCTCTTAGTAAGATTAGAAATGGGATATGCTCCACTAAATTGTAGGATTTTAGTGCCAATTAAATGGTTATGAATGGCCTATTACTGGTCATGTGATCAACTCAAAGATTCATAAGATCTTCCCTTGAGATGACTAGAGAATGGATAAGGACATACATCAAATAATTGGGGACAATGTTCTCACACCTAGCCCGCCTCAAATAATTTACTCACTCTAGATATTAATGATTTTGTTACAAGTAGTGGTTGTCATTGCAAATAAGAAACAGATTCAGTGAAGGAGGTGAATGTAGTAGATGGTGAGAAGAGTATGTAGTTATATTGGATCCATGGGAATATTTTTCCTAGGGGATAAAAGATAGATAGATCTTGAGGGAAGTGAGTTAGAGAGAATCTGAAAGATAGTTGTCGCCATGGTTGGCATTACTGTTGATTATCTTTCTAGGAGAGAGATTTTTGGTTTCAAATTGAATTAATTATTTTTTATATCATATATTGTTGTCAATGCCATAGGGGGAGATTTTTTCAAGTTTTAAGTTGCATGTGTTTTCACTAATATCAACATATAAGAAGGATTGATTAGAAGGTCTAGTTTTTTTATGCTAACTTATATGTTGCAATTTTTCAAGTGGAACATGATGTTCAGAGGTCCAACGAGGTTTGGATATTATAGATAATAAGTAGTGCACCCAATGGGATGTTGGTGAGGTTTTATAATTAGTCCATGTCAAGTTCCAGAGATTTCCATGGAGATTTGAGTATGTTTTGAAGTCAGAGTTGGTAACTGGAAGACAGTGTGGTAGATAGAGTGAACAGTGAGCTAGAAAGAGGTTTGGTGTGCATGAACAGTCTTGAATTTTGTGGTACACATCAAGGAGCATGTTTGGGACATATTCAGGTGTTCCCAATTTAAAGGTTTTATACTTCAGAGATCTGTAAGGTATATTTTTATGTCACAAAGGTTGTGTACAATGTCTTTGAGGTTCAGTTTAAAAGATGCTGGAAAATCAAATGGTTGGGATGGATTTGAATGTCTGTGTGTTGTTCATGATGCTAAAGGATGTTCTTGATGCATGTTCTTAATTATTTGGTGGTCCACATAGATTATAATCATCAGATTGGTGGATGTTTTGGTCAACAATAATATTTTTATTATTTTCTTTTGTTCTTAGCCGACTTGGTTGTTAAATCATGTTGTAGAAGATCAAGGCGTGAAATCTGGAAGAGTTATGATCGCGAGTTGGTTACTGTGGATTGTGGCTATTGTTTGGCGGTAAGAGGAGTTAAACCATGATTTTTGGTGTGTTATTTTAAGTTTAAATCAAGGTGGTCTCTGAATTTATTATTTGTCAAGGTTGATGATATAAATGCAATATAGGGTTTGATGCGGGGGTGCACATCATATATGCAAATGTTAGAGATTTCTAGCAAATTAAGAGCATTAATTGGTGGTGATTAGAATTGGTTCATCAAAGGGTTGAATGATTGTCTAGATTTTTTTACATTGGAATTGTATCATAGATATGGTATATTTCATTCTAATAGTTCACAAAAATCTTAGATCATTGTAGTGATATTTTGTATGGTAGTGAGCCTTCCTTAGTGTTGTATCCTAAGGCTTTTCATTTGGGTAGTGATATCTAGGAATTGAGCCTTAATGAATGTTCATTCACCATTATTTTAATAGGTTTATACTCCTAACAAGGTATTTAGTTATTCTGGGTAATCAACCCCATCATGGTTTTTCCCCTAACACAATTTCCACAATAAACAAATATTTGTGTGAATCATTGTGGATGTGTTTATGATTTGCAAATTCTTATATAATTTATGGTAAATTAATCAGATTATATCTTATTATTTTATTCTTGAAATGTTTTAATTTTAAGGGTTTTGAAATTGAATTTGAGGAACAATTAATTCACCCCCACTCTTAGTTGTTCTCTGACATATTATCAAAAAATGGTATTAGACTCGAGGTCATAGGTTCAAACCCCACACTTGTGATATAGGGATTATTGTAGGGTGTGGACCCTTGGTTTTCTTGTGTTGTGTAGTGGACCAATGGTTCATGACATAGTTTAATTGCCTCCCATGCTTGTATGTCAAGTGGTTGCATAGATCATTGATAGGTTGATATTTTGGTGCAACGACAACCAATAGGTTTTTGTTTAAAAAATTGTTGATCTTGTCCAAGACCAAGCACTACTAGAATAATTCTTGGATAATTTGGTCAAAGGAGAGCTTCAGGAATATTTTTAATTTCTACATTCGCTTAAGAAGTATAACATGTTTAAGGGAGAATCTCTTGTTAGGGGATTTTTTTTGCCAAGAAATTGAAGAAGAACCAGCTCATTACTTCTCTATTTGATGTTGGTGTCAGTAAATCATAATATGTTTGACAAGGAATTTGGTTTACTATATGATTTGATTTCTTATGCTATTTTTAGGTTTAGTAAGGCCACCTTCTATGCTATGCATAGGCCTCTACATAATCGCCCATTGCACAAGTCACATTTAATCACTTGAAAGAAACACATAGTGGAAGAGGAGTTTAAAGAGAAAGTGAAGGATGCGGATGATCTGCGTCTAGGTAGTGTTCCTCCTCCTGATAATATTTAAGGAAAAGAAAATTTTGCACGTCCTTTTCACGTGGAGATATAAGAATCTATAGAAATATCCCTTATTTTGTGAACTATGTAGTTAGTGTTAAATTTAGTAGTCTTATAGTGTTTGGGAGTTATTTTTTTTGTTTTAGTCTTTAGTAGGATCATCAATTTGGCACTATCTTGAGGCCATTTATAAAATTTCAATAAGGGATTTTAATTTTAGTTCCTTGGTATTATTATCCAAATTCATCTACTGACTTTGTACGAGATGGTTTGTTATTGATTAATAAAAGTACAGGTCATTGACATTTTACTCAAAAAAATGGCACCTCATAAATAAGTCAACTATTTTATAAATTATAAATAAATATTTAGCATTAGTACATTTATCAACACTCATTTGGATATTAGCTTAGACCCTAAGGAAAATGAAATGTTTGTTGAAGGTTGGAAAATTGGATAGATTTCTAGTTTAGGGTATAAATTTGACATCATTGATGACCCAATTGCTCAATTCACTAGGTTGACAGTTGGTAGGAAGAAAATTTCTAGGATAAAGAAGTATTTGTAGTATGTAAAAATTCTAGTACAATATTTTTGTCTTGAAAGGTGTTTCACCATTGTATTCCTTGATTTCAAGTATTAAAAAACATAGAGAAAACCCTACAAATCCAATTTTACTTGAGAGGTTGATTCTACTTATTGTCAAGAATTTGAAAGCCTTCCCCTCACCTTCAAAAGGAAAGAACATAAATTCCCTTGTTTCTAAATGGGAATGACAAGGAAACCAGTAGGAAGGTTTCTTATAGTTTTTGTTTTAGTAAGAAGATTGGAATATTGATTGTGACTCTGCTCTTGTTTCTTTGGAATAGGAAGGAAAAATCCATAAAGTGAAAAAACATAAAAAAAACCCTAATACTAAGAGTGCCTCACCTACTTTAATTTTAAATCGTTAAGCCTTGAAAAAGTAATCTCAATAGTTTGTATAGGATATATTTTCATACCATAGATTATAATATTTCCTTGTGCAATTTTACAAAATATTTGGCACTTCTTAATTCAAATTATGAGATTAGAGAATGAGAGAAAAAAAAAACATGTTTGGTATTACCATCAAAGTTAAAAAATTTACATTAACATAATGTTGGTTACTAGGGCTTAAGTAGAAATAATAGTGAATAGAAATATAATTGTAGGAATTGTTAGTACAACATAAAGGTATTAGTAATGTATTTAAAAATGTACCCCCAAAATAACTCAAATTTCACCCTACCAAGAGGTTTGGTGAGTATATCAACAATCTAAGAATTGATTGGGAAGTATTGAAACTAAATGTGGTGTTACATCATATAATTTTGAATATAATTAGATTAAAACTCTATGTTCTTGGTGTAGTCATGAAAAACTAAATTCTTAAAACAAATCTTCAACACCCCTTGATTGTTGAAAAAAAACATATTGGTTGGTCTTCTCTAATACGCATATTAGCTAAAATGTACTGTTACCCAAAATTTCCCATTACATGACAATTTTGTCTACAAGTGGAGAAAAAGTGTCTCCCACAAGGGTAGAGCCTAGGTTGTATGTTTCTTTGTTCTGCCTAGTCTTAATCTTGTTCCTCTATAATTTTATAAATCTCTGGTTTGCTCTTGTCTGAGAAATAACTTAAGTGATAATTAAAAAACCTAAGCATTTCATGGTGAAGCCCTAGTTCTCCACACCATGTTCTAATTCTTCATTAATTTTAGTGTGACTAAAGTGATTATTTGGCCATTTAACATTTCTTGTTTATCTCTTAGTCGCACTTAGAAAATAGAATATTCCATATTACTCAGCGACTTTGCATTTTGATTTAGTCACATAATCTCATGAGAAAATGGAATATTCCCGTCTCGTTTGGAAATTAAGTGTAGATCATCGATCTTAGGTCTGATCCTATGGTGGTTGTGGAAACTCATATTAAACTAAGAGTTAACCAAAAATTTTAGTGACTCAGTGACACAAAGCATTTCTGCACCTAGGGTTAAAGATGAGTCAAGGCTGAGTTAGGCATAAAGTAAGAAAATAAGGTAATCTCCAAGAAACTCAATTTAAATTGGATGGTCAACGTAATGGCTTAAAGACAAAGTGTTGGAGATCTAACCTTTAAGTCATTAAGATGTTGCAAGATGTGGAAGTTTGTCAGAACTTGGGCCCATCAAGTCAGAGACTAAAGGTAATCTATGGGCAGTTCAGAATCAATCTGACAGTTGGCTTATAGGCTTAATGCAAAGATGCACAAGATCTATTCTTTAATATTTTAAGCCATTTGACACATGGAAGGTGCGATCATGTTTATGCAAGGTCTTTAGTTGATTAATCTGCAATCATTTCTGGTTTGATCCAATGGTTGGCTTAATACCTTAATGCCAAGTTGATTGAAATCTAATGATAAGGCATTATGCCTTATTGACACGTGTAAGGTTGTTAGAGCTTTGACCCATCTGTGGTAAGGTAATCTCTGATCAAGTTTAGTTTAATCTGATGGAAAGGAAAGATGTGCATGATCTATCATATAAGCCATTAAATGGTGGTGACACGTGTTCATGATGGAGCTAGGGCTAGTCAAACAAAGGAAAGTAAAGACCAATCAAGTTCCTTTTTGATCAGACGGTTGGCATAATGCTTGATCAAAAAATGCTCAAAATCTATTGATTAAGGAATTAAGTCATGTTGACATGTGTCCATGGAGGACCTAGCTAAAGACAGTAATGAATCAAGAAATTGAGATCGATGACCATGTTTTAAAGTTATTAAAGATTCAAACCTGGGTCGTTGATCGAGTATTTTACGCCACCTATGACTATTAACATTTAAATATTCCAATATTCAAAAGATCTGATTCTCAAAGTTCCAGATAGATAAATGGGTCAATCTGACTTCTGAAAGTCACATTTATGGTGATGGGAAAGATATTCAAGTATCTATCTGATTGAATGAGATATTTCTATGATGCATTTATAACAAAATTGACAGTCTTAGGGTTCTGAATTATTTATGTAGATCTATTATAACCCTAATTGCTAAGAATTGGATTGACTTCTAAGCCTGTGTGCTAGAGGAGCATGTATATAAGTAGTTTTGAGAGCTTTTAGAGCTCAAAGTTTTCCAGCTAGTGTAAGATTTTCTGTGACATTTTCCCTGCCCTCAGGTCTTCATTGTCTAGTATCCTTTCATTGAATTCCAGATTTTGTATGAGCTTTCTATGGCATTTTCTCTACCCTCAAGCTTTTCCTTGTCTATACTTCTCTTACTAGATGTAATACAGTTCTTTTATTAGAGAAATCTCAGAGTTCCTAAGCCTTCCTTTCTATTAGCATCTTTGTGTACTATAGGTTTCTGATTTGATTTAGGTAATCCTATGGATTTTGTTCATCCATGGTTACATTGTCTCATTCTCGTGCCTATTTGCTAAAGTGAATGTATGCTTGAGGGTCACATTATGTGTCTACTTTGTTGGAAAAGATATTGTTTTTGAAATATTCTCTTTCCTTGAATAGCCTCTTTCCATTCCAGACCTCTCTGTGAAATACTTGTGCAAGCCCATTCAAAAAGATTTTGTTCTATTAGATATAATAATCTTCATGCTAGTTTACTCATTGTTTTATGTTTCATGTTACCTATGGTATATCACCTAGTAAGATAATTTTCTTGTCAGTTATTAATCCCTTCAATTCTCCTTCAATCCCTTTCCCTTCCAATTTTAGTTTCATGTTAAAAGATAAAATAAGGTGATTATCCAAGAGGAACCAACCTAGAACCCAGAGGTTTCACTTCAATTATCAAAGGTCCCACAATGTAGAAGTTATTCCCATGTTATACTAGATTATCAAGACTACAAGAGCTTGAATAGGGTGCAAAATCTAGTTCCTAACAATTTATGGCACGCCTGGTGGGACCAAAAAAGAAGTTTATTTTCAAAGCTATGTTATCTCTGATATGCTGATAACATAATACAAACCTAGAAGTGGTCATTGTCTTGCATATCTTGCAATTTTCAAAGGTCTACTAGTTTCAAAAGATCAAGTGTTGGTATGTTTAAAATCTCTCATATTAAAAATTCTAGCAAATTGCATGAGTAGACATGTCAAGTTATTATGGACAGTCAGGATAATCACCATCCTATCATGAAAATAATGATCAATGGGTGAAGCAACAGCCATATGAAAATCATTCAAAGGTAGTTTTTAGTCCAAGATATCATATCATAGTAGGTTGTCTATATGTTCCACATGCCCATAATCAATATTCCCCTACCCATGCTTATGACCATGCTCTCCAATGGGAACCATCATGGGCATAAAAGAAACAACAAGAGAATTAATAGACGAAGTTTCATCATGCTTACCACCCACCCTCCCCATCTTAGTCTGATTGGAAGCATACGTATAATTATAACAAATACCAAGGAGTTTATTTCATGCCTAATCAACATGAAGTCATTTCCAATCATCCTCAGAGATAAGACCATTTGTTGAGGGAAGTGTGGGAAGAGACAAAAATTATGTTACTTGACTTGATTACGCAAGCGAGTGAGATAAGGGAGAAATAGGAGATGAAAGCTCGAAGTTATGAGAAAGAGTTAGTTTCCAAACAAGTGGAAGAGACTCTAGATGATGAGAAACAAAGGAATCAATGGGAAAAAGATCTTTATCACCAAATTGTTGCATCATCAGCAGGGTGGAGATCACAAATTTCTGAACAAAAGGTTCTGAAATGCAAAGTTTCAAGCTTCAGGTCTTTTGGGCAGGGTTAGTCTCCTAAACCTAATGAGGTTAGAATTCCAAGCTGGAGTAATCACATGTTCCAAGAGCCTAGACATGAAGAACCTATAGAGAATTATTTTCCAAGCTTTAGTAACATCCTTCAAGCAAATGAAACTCTTATAGAAAAATTGTAGCCTTATTATGGTCAACAAAAACCTAAGGATTATATTGAGATAGAAGAGGTTGCAAGTGAGAAACACCAAAATGATAGGGTCTTCAATTTCCCAAGCTTTAGAAAGAGTATGCCCTCTAAGACTACCTCTGAACACTCTCAATTTCACTTCCCATGTTTTAAGGGAAAACCTTCTTTCCAAGAACCTATATTGAATTTACAGTCCACCACTCTATAAGGGGATTATGTTGATGACAATTGTTTATCCCAAGAGACCCCTCAGGTCTCTCAAGATACAGAACTACCATGGAAACTTTCATGGACTCTACCTCCTAGTTGTCAGATGCAAAGTATTTTCAAGGGAACTAGTCAAGTAGAAAACCAAGGAATTATGGTGGATGAGCTTTCATACGATGAAGAGGAGAGAAAATTAGAGGTTTCAATATTGAGTAATGACTGTGATAGGTTGGGACAGCAAGCTGAACTAGTAATTGAGATTTATGCTCAACCAGAGCTCTTGGTTGATTAATTTGATGAAATTCCCCATTTTTTGATGCAGAAGAAGACATTCCATTACCTATGGATGAAGGTCAATTAGGAAAGAAGGATCACCATAAGAAAGGGCTTATCAATAGGAAAGATGCTATGTTTATATTGGATGAGCTGCCTAGTTTTGTTGAGTAGGATGAGAAAGATAGAGTCATGACAATATCTATAATTTTGTAGCAGCTAGAAGGGATTGATCTTGATGATGTGCTAAGTTGTGAGCCTGCAATCATGGAGGATATTTTTCAAGAAAATAACATGGACAAAAAATTGAAGAAAAATATTTTTCCAATATCATAGAGTTTTTTTATGACAAATTGAATGGAGAATCCCTATTCCCTAGAGCAGAGGTTCAAAGTTGTGTGCCTATTGAAAGAGGCCTAGTCTTGGATTTCCCTCTTCCTAAAGATTTTATAAGCACACATGAGTTAGAACCAATTCGATATATTCAAGGGATTGACAGTTGTGAAGAGATATCTTCTTGTTGTATTGTAGATAATGATCGTCTGACTATGGAGAATGAGTTGACAAGGTTTCCTATACTGCGGTTTGACTCTGAAGATTTAAATGCAAATCATAAAGAAGAAACCATAAAGAGAGTTTCTATTTTTAAACTTTCAAGAGGTTGACCCATCATATACTTGGACCAATAGGAGTTTAGTGAGACATCCTCATATGATCTATTCGAGGTGAGTAAATTTAATCTCAGTTTTTAAGAGGCAATTTTGTATTAAATTTGACATACTTTTATGTGCCTCATATCTTTTTAGCTATCCTTATGCATTCAATGCAAGATATCCTAATGAGGAAGGATAGTTATTTGAACATTCCAGTAAATGGTTTTGTTTAACGAGTTTGTGTAATGGTTAGTTTAGATTAGGTTACCTTTTCCCTGCTTTCCTTCAAGTGCTTGTGCACAATGTTTTTTGTTTCATCTTGTATAGTCTTTTACTATTTTGGTTCATTGTCCCTCCTCCTAGTTTCAATCCTCCTCATTTCCTAGAAGTTTTTGTGCTTAAGTGATGACTCCATGCCCAATGAATGTCAAAGGCCACGGGTTTTAAATGTCTACCAGGCTGACATCCAACAAAAATTGCCAAGAATGTTACCCAAAATTTCCCATTACATGACAATTCTGGTTAAAAGTGGAGAAAATGTGGCTCCCACAAGGATAGAGCCCATCTTGTATGTTTCTATGTTCTTCCTGGTCTTAATCTTGTTCCTCTACAATTCTATAAATCTTTGGTTTTCTCTTGTCTGAGAAATAACCTAAGTGATAATTAAAAAACCTAAGAATTGCATGGTTAATCCCTAGTTCTCCACACCATGTTCTAATTCTTCATTACCTTTTACAGTGACTTAAGTGATTAGTTGGCCATATACACATAAACATTTCTTTTTTATCTCTTAGTCATGCAGAGGAAACAAAATATTCCATATTACTCAGCGACTTGCATTTTTCTTTAGTCACATAATGTCATAAGAAAATAGAATATTCCTGTCTCTTTTAGAGATTAAGCACAGATCATCGATCTTGGGTCTTATCCTATGGTGGTCATGCAATCTCATATTAAACTTAGAGTTAAAGATGACTCAGTGACATAAAGAATTTATGCACCCAAGGTTAAAGATGATTCAATGTTGAGTTAGGGCTAAAGTCAGTAAAAGGAAGCAGTAAAAAAGTGGTAGATTATTTGAGTAGGCCTCCAATTGCAGGTTTCACAATGGTGTTGGATTCATGTGGTCATAATTCATCCACATGGGAACAAATATATGGTATTGACCCTGATTTTGCTAACATCTATAGTAATTAGGTAGAAGGCAAGTCTGTCTCTGATTTTGACTTGCGGGATGGGTTGCTTTGCCATGTTGGTCATTTATGTGTACCCACTGAGGAATGAAAGAAAATGATATGGGAAGCTCTGTACTACAGCCGTGTTGTAGGACATTTTGGTATTGGTAAGACTACTGTTATCCTTCAAAATTATTTCTATTGGCCAAAAATGAAGCAGGATATAATTTCATATATACAAGGTTGTGCAACCTGTGGAATTGCAAAGCCAACAAACCTTAAGTCTAGTTTATACTTACCATTGCCTATTCCTGATAATCCATGGAAGTCTAATTCAATGGATTTTATGTCTGGGCTTCCAACAACCAGGCAGGGGCATGATTGTGTATATGTTGTGGTAGATAGGTTTTCTAAAATGGCTATCATGGTAGCATGTAAAAAGATGATTTATGTAGAAGAGACTACCAAGTTATTTTTTGAACATGTTTGGGTTCATTTTGGTCTACCCAAAAGCATTATTTTTGATAGGGATAGTAGGTTCATCAGAAAATTTTGGTATGCACTATGGGATAAAATGGACACAAAGTTGACAAAGTCCACATCATTCCATCCCCAAACAGATGGGTAGACAGAAGAGGTGAATTAGATGTTCATTCATATCTTATGGATGTATCATTAAAAACATCCTTGCACATGGGATGAGACCTTACCCTACGTGCAATACAGCTACAACCGTGCACTCCATATTACTTGTTGAGGTTTAGAATTACCACCCCAACTTAGGCATTGGTGCTTTTAGAGTATTCTATCCTAACAATGGAAACCTTCTCTAGCTGTGGATAGACTATCATTGAGAAGGAGTCTCTAGATTCTAGGTCGGTTCCTATTTGATATAGAATATCACCTCCTAGTTGGTAACTTAATGGGAAAAGGGAAAAGGGAAAAGGGAAAAGGAATCTTTTGAAAGCAAAAACTGGAATTAAAATTGGGGTAATACACCAAAATTGGGTTCAAACTTTGTTTTGGACAATAATGCAAAAATCCTAACTTATATACCGAAGTTTTAAACTTTGAATCTCTGATCAACATATGCGCTAACAAATCTTACCATTAGGGTTTAACCATGAATAGCTTGACTAATCAACAAACATACATATTTCTTACAACGCTTTGAATTGTTGATTACCTATGGAAGGAATATAAAACTCACTTCTTTTGGATATCAATTTAATGAAACACTTGCAAGAAAAGATGAAAACAGGATGTGAAACCCAAACTTAAAAGCATATAAAAAAATGGAATGTCTGCTTTATTATCCTCCAAAAATCTAACAAAATAGGTTACAAGAATGGTCTCCAAAAACATCTAGGAACAAGAAGTTCACTATATTCCCTCTCACCAAAATCTGCAACCCAATGGATACAAAAATGCATAAAAAGGCTATAGGAACGAGATAGTTCACTAAAAGCTCTTCCTTTTAAAATATTGCACCCCTAACATGATGCAAAGGATCAACTATATATCCCACATGGATTAATTTCGAAAAACATTTCCCTCCAAAAGTCCTCTATAATAGAAAGCTACTAAATAATAAGGCCTAACAAGTACCCTAATCCAAGCCCTAAGTTTAGCCCCCTAAAGTTGATGAATAAAAGATACATCTCTTAATACACTCCCTAACCCTATTACATGATATATCAAAATGCCTAACCCTGAATGCACAAACCCTAACTCGACAACGTAGTATGGAAACATAACTCCACTAATCAACCCAACACCATGGCATGAGAAAACCCTAACTTTGCATCAACCCAACCACAGTATAGTCAAGTTGATGTAACTCAAGCTCAATGCTCGCCAATAGCTCATAGCTGATATAAAAAATCACTGAAAAGATGGAATTTTGTCTTCATGACATGAAGGTACTATCGTGGCACTATGAAATGAATGTCAAGGCACTATGAGATGACATTTCATTAACTTCATTTGGTAGTGGAATTCAAAATTGGATAAAACATATTGCATAGTATTTTTGATCTTCATTGAACTTAGGGTTTTTCTCCTTTGTAGCATCACCAAGCTTGTTTGAACTTGTAACTTGGAAGCCTTAAAAAATGGCACTGAATCTTCTTCTGGAGTATGTGAAGAAGCTTGGGCTTCTCGGGCTCTATAGGAAACTGTGGGCTTGAACTTAATCTTCCATAACAAATGGTGGATTTTATGGATTTTGTTTGGAGTTTGGGATTTTATTTCTTTGAAATTTCAAGTTTCAATAGCTCAAGCTCTATCGACTATGAGTTAAGACCTAAGGCTTTCAATGTGTAGTGACATCTGTAGAGTGACTTGCAGAGCTCAAGCTCTAGACAGTTTGACGCCATAACAGATGGTGTTGGCTTTACTTCAAACTGGGAATTGAAGCTATTAGTTTTTAACAAAACCACCGTAAGCTTTGAATGAATCTAAGCTATGGTTGAGAGGTGTCAAGTGATCCATGAAACACGGTCTTGAAACTAGGCATATCTCAGCCACTGCTTCAGACTTGTTCCTAGCTTATGGTGAACTTAGCACAAAGCTTGCACTAGCTGCGACTGTCTTTGTTTAACTTCAAAGAGCTTGGGCTCTACTTCTTCTATTGTAACCCATGACACTTGGCATCTTGTCTACATCTCTTCTAGATAAGTTACATCTTTCACTCTTGTTCACTCTTCATATAATAAAAACACTCTGCTTGTAACAAGTTGTAATCTTTTACAATTTTGTTCAAGAAATCAGGTTCTGGTAGCTCCATCTTTCTATGGTCTCTTTCATTGCATCATTTTTAAAAAAAAAATTAGGGTTTTTAATGTTATTACTCTGCATTTCGAATCTGTTGTTTGATCACTTTGAAACTCCACCATAGCTCTGTCTTTTCTATTGTAACCCTAAACACAGTGAGTTACTCTCTATTGCTTGTTTGCCATTGTTCTCTTCATTACTGCTCTTTGTGTTCATTAATGTTAGCAAAAAGAAAAAAAGAAGATACACCCACATGTCTATTATGGTGAACAATATCATGTGGAAGTTTGATATGAAATCAGGTTCTCTGTTATGGTTGTCTTGTTTATATATAAATGCACTCCACTTAATGGTTTAAAAACATGACAACAATATCATGAGCACAAAAACATGTTTTCTTTTTTAATACCAAACCATTACCTTCATTGTTCTATCTGATTGATAAGCATAAGGGTTTTTATTTTTAGCATGTTTACAATGTTATAAAAACATTACAAGATTTAGTTTTACTGATGAAACTATCAGAATATCATATCCAATTGAAAAACATACATGTTTAGAACACTATGAAAATGTTATTCCTCTTAGTGTAAAAACACACTGTTCTTTTAATTGCATAAGATAATACCCATGCGGTTTGAGCATGGGTTCATGACTCCCATGGGTAATACTCATAATAGGAACCCTAATTTAAAGATGTATGTCTCATTATCATGACTGTATCCCCTACATTGTATGCATGATGAACATTATATTTCAATACAGCAGTATAAGATGTACTTTGTTCAAATACCCTACATAAAGACATCTCTTGAAAGTGCACTGTAGGCATGGAAAATGTACTCTCTTGAAGTCATGAATTGTTACAGCATCATCTAAATTCTTTTGGATGATGATCACACTATTTTTATTGCTTATAATACAATTGTTTTGTGTGAATGTTCTTTTTCATGAAAGAATATAAACATACTATTGCTTCAATTCTTGCTCATTGATTTTTTACTTGCACCTCATATGTACATTTTTTGTTCTGTTATGTATATTCCATCCTTTGCAAATCTCACTATTTTATTAGTATACACAACAACATCTCATAACATAGAAAATATTATGATAACCAAGCATGTATTTTCCCAATATTGAGTTTCAAAATGAACTATTATGCCTTTTCTACATTTGTATACTCATTGTAACAACATTATATTCACTTCTTATTTGCATGATAATAGTTAACATCTTATCCTTCATTCCTGCATAATCTTGTTCATTAAGAACCCTTCCTTGCTCATGTGTCTCCTGCAGCATCCTGGATCCTTTTCTGCATTTGCATCATCTCCCTCCTCATGAACATGAACTGTAACCTCTTGAGATGTGAACAACCTTTCTTGTATGTAATGGCTTATGTGAAGTTTGAGCACGGGCTCTCCTTGCATTTTCTTTTTTTATCTGCATTCAGTTACATAATCACCTATTGTACACATACCACCATTCAATTTTTTAGGTCAGCAGATAAAATGAATCAATCAATGTTTGTGAGTGAGTGTCATCTAGAATGACATTCATTCATGAATGTTGGTTGGTTCATTTGTGTTTGTTGAACTAATAGTTTGACCTCATTTTGAAAATAAAGGTTTCTCAAATAGAAATCTTAAGTCCCTTTCATTTAGATATCTAGTTATGAAAACAAGAATAACATACATCAAAGTGACCATAAATAGTAAAAGGTTTCATGTTTTAGAATAGGTCCCTTTAATACTATGTTTTAGATATTGTGGATGTACATTTTCTTGTTACATTGATTTCATCAGATTGATATGTAGAATTAGAAGAATTGATTGTATGAAATTTGTGTCCCATGTATTACTTAGATCCAATTAGATCTAACACCCCTTTTCTCTCTCATGATGTAGGTGAAACCCTAAAGACCTAAATGAGAATGAAGACCAGTACTTGGAGACCTAGGACTTGACAAACAACTAGCAAGCATTCAACAAACCACAAGGTAATGCATGGGAGCCCTACTCTATATTTATATCATGCTTTCTTTTTTGCAAATGTACTATTTTTCTTGACATGAAAAGTGAAATATGAAAATACACTTGTATATTACACTCAGTTTGAATCTACAATGTAATTGATCAGTTATAAGTTTTGAAATTATGGAATGTGATCAATACTTAGTTTATAATGATGATACTTGAAAATGAATGTAACAATGAAATGTTAATCAATAATATATGAAGGATAGTATTAATTAGACTCCTAAAAATGCAATTTTTTCCTATTTGTAGTTTTTTTTTTGTATGTTGTTATTTAGGGTAACAATTTTGGTGACTTCTATTGGATGTCTGCCTACTAGACATGACCTTTAGACCTTATCCTAGGGAAACAAAGTTATAAAACTAGAACCATGGATGCAACCTTTATTGAAATGAAAATGCATCTAACCTAGACTCATGCAACCTAACAACCTAGTTCTTGGAAAACACTTATTGGAATGAAACCTAGACTAAACCTAACCCTTAAAGAAAAGCTTGAGGTGAATTCCATTATCTAGAATTTGCAAAACTTCCTGATCAGTTGTGGACAACTGATAAGCATTATTTTCCTTGCAAGTTTTAACAACAAAAGGGCCTGAAAAAAAATGGTTAAATTTATCATGCTGCCCTAGCCTGCTCTTAAATACATCCCACTTGAGTAATAGATCACCTTCCTTGAAATCCTAGGATGTATCTCTCCTATCAAAAGACCTCTTAGTTTGTGCTTGCCTTAACTCCATAGTATCCAATGCCTTTTTTCCTTCTTCTTCAAGCTGTAAAAAGTAAACATACCTCAACTTAAGAGGATCTTCCTCTTCAAACAACAACATCTAATCAGCAAGTTGTAAAGCTGGAAATTCTATAGAAATAGGCAATCTGGCCTCTTTACCATAAACCAGGACATAAGATGAATTTCCAATAACCCGTTTAGGGGTTATTCTATCCAGCCATAAAGTTGCCTTCAATTTAGAGTGCCAATCCCTCTTGTTTCCCTGCTGAGCCTTTTTGATGATCCTAATCAGGTTCTTATCGGTAGATTCTGCAAGACCATTACCCTTGTTACAATGTCATCATAGAACTTTAAAAGAGAAGTTCCAAAATATTCCTTCAGTGCAATAACTTCAGTCCATCTAGTAAAATAAACTGTGGTAGTCAAGATCCATGTATGTCCTGCACTAGAATTAGGATTTATTAGACCTATGAATTCCACTCCCCATTTACTAAATGGCTTATCCACAATGATTGGCTTTAATGGAAATGCTGCCAACCTTTGTTTTCCTACAAACATAGTACACTTTTGGCATTTTCTTTCCCATGAATGAGCATCTTTGAATAAATCTGGCCAGTAATAGCCAGCTCTTAGAATTTTCTAGGCAGTTGTTTTAGGGCTGAAATGCCCTCCACAAGATCCATCATGAAATTCAAATAGAATATTGCTTTGATCCATATAGTCTATGCATTTGAGAATCATACCATAAAAATCCTTCCTATAAAGAATATTATAAATTAGAACATAAGGAATAGAGTTCAATCTAAAGTATCTTCTTATGGCTTTATCAAGGTTTATTTGACATTGACCAAGTTGCAAAAATCTAGTCATATCTGATAACCAGGATACTGAATCATTGATTAGTATAGAATTACCTTGGGGTAAGGCAGCCTCTTGAGTGATTTCAAGTTTATCTTCTCCTTCTGCCATCTGAGCACATAAACCCTTTCCTTTGACCAGCTTGTTCACATGGATTTGCACAACATATTCCATAACCCTTGTTATCCATCTAACCCTTTTTTCACTAACATCCTTGTTAAATAAAAACTCTTTAATGCTAGGGTGTGCAACCATTAGATGTATCCTATTCCTAGATACCAAATGCTTAAACTTTCTTAAGGCTTTTATAATATCTAGCACATGTTTCTCTATAAAGTTGTATCTTCTCTCATAGTCATCCATACCTTTGCTGAAGAATGCAACTGGTTTCTCTTTTCCATCCTCATTCTTTCGCACCAACATTACTGAAATAGTATCAATACAACCATAAGCATACAAAAAAAAACCTTTAGAGAAATCTAGATTAGTTAAAGTTGGGGCTGAAGACAAAGCCTACTTGATCTGTTCAAAATTCATTTTTACTTCAGCAGTCCAGCTGAAAGGTACATCCTTTTTTAACATAGCAGTCAAAGGTTTCAAAAAATCTATAATATTAGGAATAAAGCGTCTAAAAAAATTTATCCATCCCATGAAACTATGCAGTCCTTTCTTATGTTTTGGCAATGATAATTCTAGAATTGCACAAATCCTCTCAAGATCAATAGTAGTACCTTCTTTAGACACTTGGTATCCTAACAGCTTTCCCTCATGCACTACAAAAATAGACTTTTTGGGATTATGAGAGATTCCAAACTCTCTACATCTTTACAATATCTATCTCAAATGATCTATGTGCTAGTTTGCAATCTTTTTGTAGATTGTAAGATCATCTAGGTATACAAGAACAAACTTATACATTAAATTATTGAAAGCCATGTCCATTTCTTTCTAAAATGTAGCTCCTACATTCAAAAACCCAAATGGCATTCTCCTGTAAGCCATTGTACCCCATTTAGTGGTGAAAGAAGTTTTAAACCGATCAGATTCTTTAACTTTAATATGGTTATAACTAGAATAACCATCAAGAAGGGAGAATCTCTCAAAACATGAAACATATTGAAGGATTTGTTCCATAGAAGGAAGAGGATGTCTATCTTTTAGAGATGCCCTATTAAGGTCTCTAAAGTCTACATAAAGTCTTATCTCTCTATTTTTCTTCCTTACTGGAACTAAGTTGGATCCATGATCACACAACTTACATTTATGGGACTAAGGTTATAAGGCTCTATGTGATCCTTGACCCATAACTCTGACTTTATGGTCACCTTAGTGCCATCTCTAGTTCTGAAAAATAAATGGGACCAATTTGATGAGAAGTATCCATATATTTTGGCTGTGAACTCCCTTGATAAGCATAGGGAAAAATAGGGTGGTAGGTCTATGTCAAAGATATCTTGGGCAATTGAGAAGTTTGGACATGAGTGTAAGGTCAAACTTGCATTTTTAACCACTCCTAAGGTCTTGACTATAGTATCATCAAGTTGGACTACACCCTTCTCAAGAGGCTCAATTTTAAATCCAATAAAGAAGCTATCTTCTTTGGCATGACAGTGCTGGTTTGCACTATTATCAACCATACAATTGTGCACTAACTTGTTTCCAATGATCAAAGAAACATAAAAAGGAGGAGGCTTACTATTTCCATATTTTTTACCTTCCTTTTCTATAATCTTTTGCATATTTGTTGGCCCTTTATCAACTGTCACTATTGATTGCTTCAAATCTGCAGTCTTTTTATTCACTTGTTTTGCTGGTTGCTTCAAATCTACAGTCTTCTTTTCTTATTTAACAATTTATTTCTGAAATTTGGCTGGCTTTAAATTAGCCATGACCACTCTAGGGGGATGCTAGATAGCTTTCTATAAACTTTTTGTCCTTTTTGACATCTCTTCCTTCAATAAATCAGCTTGTCCTAGAATATTTAATGAATCCCACATAGAAATAGAAACATTCACCTTCTTCATATTATCAACAATATTATAGGGAACAATAATTTGTACCTTTTGCAGTGATTTACCAATGGTCTAATATACCTACCTCTGATGTTGTGTTTCTTGGTTTGCAAGAGTAGGAGGCCCCTTTAGAATAGAAAATTGAGGAATGAGTGGTGATTTAGTTGTGGTAGCAGACCTCGCAGTTGATTGCTCTGATTCTAGGGCTATCTTCTTGGCCCTTGTGTTTGCTGATATAGGTGAATCATCACTTATTCCAAAGAAATCTTCCTCTTGCCAATTTATAAATGCAGTGTCAGGAGTAGTTAGATCAGGGTGTTGTTTAATCTCATCAGTGGATGTAGTAGGTTGTAAATCAATCATATTTTGAACCATTAGGGCTTGATTAAGCACTCCATTAGTGCACTTAGATAGATTGTGGGACTCATTACAATGATAGAACCATTCATAATCAGTAGCAATATTGTTTTGGTTAGGGACAATATCCCTAACAACATTGAGGGGTGGAAGATTGTAAGGTCTATAAGGCCTTTGGTTCAAATTTTGCCTATTTGCATTGTTATTTCCTTGGTATTGCGACATTCCACCTTGGTAAGTGGGTTGAGTAAGTTGTTGGGATGAAGAAATAGAAAACTAGTTTTGAGTATGGGCTATTGGATTGCTTTATTGTCTTTTAAGGTTTACTAACTCAATTCCAAAAGTCTGAAGTAAACTCTCAATATTTTGTTGGCTATCTTTAATACTTTTCAACTCATTAGATTGGATAGAAGGCATTATTTCTTCACTCTTATAAGATGGCAATGGGGCCAAAGGTGGAACAACTAATGGAATATTGGATTGGATATTATAAAAGTAAGGCATTGGTGGCCTAGGAGCTATCTTCGCTGCCTAAATGAGACTATTCTCTACCCTAATTGCAATCTCAAAAGCTTGAGGTAAAGAATTTCCCCCCATGGATTGGATCATCACTGAAATATCACTATTCAGGCTTTCAAGAAAATATAAAAATGCATATTCAGCAGAAGGTCTTACTATGTTCAAGATCCTATTCCAATTCTTCTAAAATCTAAGATTGGAATCACTCATCTCTTCTTGTGGATCCCTTTTGATAGTAGTCAGTTGTTCCACCAAAGAAAGATTGTGAGATTTATCTTCAAAAAACTTAGATAATCCCTCACCTAGTGCATCCCAAGTATCAATGGATCCAACTCAAAGAGTCTGGAACCATTCGAATTCTTTTCCCTTCAATGATGTAGCTAGTAGCTTTAAAGCCACATCCTCCTTCATGATATGATGGACATTGCAAAGAGAAGAAATATCTCTAATGTGCTCAATGCATGTTGTTTGTCCTTCTCCCATGAAAGATGGCAATCCCTTCAATGTTGCTAATGGTATGTTGTGATTTTGATCAAATGTAAAAAAAGGAAATCTTCTAGCCATTGTTGGTGCTGCTGCAGAAAAATCTACAACTTTAGGTATGTCCTCTTCTAATGATGGCTCAAGAACAACTTGAAATTGAAGTGTTGGAGGACTTTCTCAAGATTCTTGATCAGAATTTGGTAAATCAACGTAGTAAGTGGGAGGAGCTAGATTTATCTTAGATCCTCTTTTCCTTGGCCTTCCTAGCTTCCTACCCCTTGCTATAGGCTAAAAAGAGAGCTCTTTTGGACCTCTAGACTCTCTCTGTAAAGTTCTTCCTCTCCTGGTATGTGATAACTGTAAATACTCAAACTCTCTTACACTCCTTGTTTGGATTCAGCTCATGTCTCACAAAGAGTCCCACCAGGCCTACCAAAAATTGTTGAGGTTTCAAATTACCACCCCAACTCGTGCATTGAGGATTTTACAGTATTCTATCCTAACAACGGAAACCTTCTCTAGCTCTGGGTACACTATGATTAAGAAGGAGTCTCTAGATTCTAGGTCGATTCCTATTTGATATGGAATATCACCTCCTGATTGGTAACTTAATGGGAAAAGGGAAAAGGAATCTTTTAAAAGAAAAAAATGGAATTAAAAGTGGGGTGATACACCAAAATTGGGTTCAAACTTTGTTTTGGACAATAATGTAGAAATCCTAACTTATATGCCTAAGTTTGAAACTTTGAATCTCTAATCAACATATAGGCTAACAAATCTTACCATTAGGGTTTAACCATGAATATCTTGACTAATAAACAATCATACATATTTCTTACAAGGATTTGAATTGTTGATTACCTATGGAAGGAATATAAAACTCACTTCTTTTGGATATCAATTTAATGAAACACTTGGAAGAAAAGATGAAAATAGGATGGGAAACCCAAACTTAAAAGTATATAAAAAATGGAATGTCTTCTTTATTATCCTCCAAAAATATGACAAAATAGGTTACAAGAATGGTCTCCAAAAACATCTAGGAACAAGAAGTTCACTATATTCCCTCTCACCAAAATATGCAACCCAATGGATACAAAAATGCATAAAAAGGCTATAGGAACGAGATAGTTCACTAAAAGCTCTTCCTTCTGAAATCTTGCACCCCTAACATGATGCAAAGGATCAACTATATAGCCCACATGGCTTAATTTTAAAAAACATTCCCTCCAAAATTCCTCTATAATAGCAAGCCACTAAATCATAATGCCTAACAAGTACCCTAAATCAAGCCCTAAGTTTAGCCCCCTAAAGTTGGTGAATAAAAATACATCTCTTAATACACTCCTGAACCCTATTACATGATATATCAAAATGCCTAACCCTTAATGCATAAATCCTTACCTGACAACGTAGTATGGAAACCTAACTCCACTAATCAACCTGACACCATGGCATGAGAAAACCCTAACTTTGCATCAACCCAACCACAGTATAGCCAAGTTGATGTAACTCAAGATCAATGCTCGACAATAGCTCATAGCTGATATCAAAAAAGCACTGAAAAGATGGAATGTTATCTTTGTGGAATGAAGGTACTATCATGGCACTGTGAAATGAATGTCGAGGCACTGTGAACTGACACTGCATTAAGTTCATTTGTTAGTGGACTTCAAAACTAGATAAAACATATTGCATTGTATTTTTGATCTTCATTGCACTTAGGGTTTTTCTACTCTGTAGCGCCGCCATGCTTGTTTGAACTTGTAAATTGGAATCCATAATCAATGGCACTAAATCTGCTTATGGAGTATGTGAAGAAGTTTGGGGTTCTCGGGCTCTGTAGGAAACCGTGGGCTTGAACTTGATCTTCCATAACAAGTGGTGCATTTTATGGATTTATGTTGGAGTTTGGGATTTATTTGCTTTGAAATTTGAAGTTTCAAGAGCTTGGGCTTTGTCAACTATGAGTTAAGACCTGAGGCTTTCAATGTGTAGTGACATATATAGAGTGACTTGTAGAGCTCAGGCTCTAGATAGTTTGAAGCCATACTAGATGGTGTTGGCTTTAATTTGAAACTGGGACTTGAAGCTAGTAGTTTTTAACACAACCACCGTAAGCTTGGATTGAATCTAAGTTTTGGTTGAGAGGTGTCAAGTGATCCATGAAAAATAGTCTCAAAACTAGGCATATCTTAGCCACTGCTTCAGACTCGTTCCCAGCTTATGGTGAACTTAGCACAAAGCTTGTAGTAGCTACGGCTTTCTCTGTTGAACTTAAAAGAGCTCGGGCTCTATTTATTCTGTTGTAACCTGTGACACTTGGAATCTTGTCTACATCTCTTCTAGATAAGTTACATCTTTCACTCTTGTTCACTCTTCATAGAATGAAAACACTCTTCTTGTAACAAGTTGTAATCTTTTGCATGTTTATTCAAGAACTCAGGTTCTTGTAGCTCCATATTTCTAGGGTCTCTTTCATTGCATCCTTTTTAAACAATAATTTAGGTTTTATAATGTTACTACTCTGCATGTTGAATCTGTTGTTTGATCAGTTTGAAACTCTAGCACAACTCTGTCTTTTCTGTTGTAACCCTAAACACTCCAACTTACTCTCTATTTCTTGTTTTCTTGTTGTCTTGCTCTTCATTACTGCTCCCTATGTTCATTAATGTTAGCAAAAAAATAAAAAAGAAGATACACCCACATAGCTATTATGGTAAACTTGATCATGTGCAAGTTTGATATGAACTTGGGTTCTCTTGCATGGCTTTCTTGTCTGTATACAAATGCACTCCAATTAATGGTTTTAAAACATGACAACACTGTCATGAGCACAAAAACATGTTTTCTCTATTAAGACCGAAGCTTTACCTTCATTATTCTGTCTGATCGATAAGAATAAGGGTTTTTATTTCCAGCATGTTTACAATGCTATAAAAACACTACTACATTCAGTTTTACTGATGAAACTCTGAGCATATCATATTTAAATGAAAAACGTACATGTTTAGAACACTATGAAAATGTTATTCCTCTTAGTGTAAAACCACACTATTCTTTTAATTGCATAAGATACTACCCATGAGGTTTGAGCATCGGGTTGTGACTCCCATGGGTAATACTCATAATAGGAACCCTAATTTAAAGATGTATGTCTTGTTATCATGACTGTATCCCTTGCATTATATGCATGATCAACATTATATTTCAATACAATAGTATAAGATGTATCTTTTTCAAATACCCTGCATAAAGACATCTATTAAAATTCCATTGTAGGCATGGATAATTTACTCTCTTGAAGTCATGAATTGTTACAGCATCATCTAAGTTCTTTGAGATGATGAACTGATGAAGGGTGCTCCCCTTAATGCCACAAACACATAACAGAAACAGAGAAATAACAACAATTCGCAAGAATAGAAAATGGGCTTCTTATTATCTCCACAAATGTGGAATTACAACTTTCAAAATTACAATATGCAAAGCCACACGGGCATTCCCCTTACAATATTCTATAGGACAAAGCCTCGAATTATTACTCAGATCCGCCCAGAACTGCCCTAGACAACCCTACGAGCCTTCCTTATATAGGCAATTTCCACCACCCGAGAAGGTTCCAGAAATCTAGCCATTAAGGCCGACTACCCTTAGCATTTAATTATTTTTCACTTTATTACAAAAAGGTCGGCTTTAAATATTTACAAAATATGAGATTAGGTAGCCCAACATCCGGAAGCCATAACTTTTGAACCGTAGCTCCGTTTGGCTATTATAACCACTTTTCAGAAATGGGAGATCGCGATCTACAGTCCTTGACTCACGAAGTGCTAGTTAGTCAGGGGTTTGACCTTGATCCGGAGCCTCTAAGGTCCTGAAAATTGAGCTAAAAGATTTTGCACCCTAAAATCTCAACAGTAAATCCTTAATAACTTCGCCAATACAGATGATCTGGCAATGAAATTTAACTGGCATTCTTATATGACTAAGATGAACCTTCACCTGAAAAATTAGAACATTCTGAGTTCAAACAACCAACTTACTAAAAATAGTAAGTTTCCAAAAATAGCAACTTTGTACAAAATAGCCCTTATTGAATAGAAAAACATATATTTTTGGGTGATGCAAGATTGCCCTTACACCCAGGATGCTCGTGCATTAGACACCCGGGGTAATTTGAGAAGTGACCCTGTCACGTCTCAAGTGTGCAGAGGAAAACCAAGACAGTTAACCTCCTCCCTTGTTAGCCATGATGAATCTTCAATAGGTCATCCTTTCCACTTGACTAGATATTCTTCATATGTCCTGTTCCTGGTGCTCTTGCCAACACGACTGTCCAGTATGTCCTCAATCTCCTTGGTATCTGAACTACTTGCTAGAATACTCCACTGTGCTGCTGTGATCTCATCTTCAACATCTCCTTCATGATATTCTGTCAAATCTGAAATGTTAAACACTGGTGAAATATTCAGCTCACTAGGCAATTCTACCTCATATGCATTTCCTGAATCATGCTTCTTCAGTATCTTGCATGGTCCAAACTTCTTCATTTTCAACT
>MU224589.1:1054866-1065357 GCA_018584345.1 Thuja plicata | reverse complement strand
TATATATATATCTGTGTGTGTGTGTGCGCACACATACACATAAACATTTATGTATATGTATATGTATATATATAGACATGTAAATACTTACATATACTAGTTGTATTTCAAAATAAATTTATAGGGATGTGATATGTCGTAAAGGAACATATTATTCGATATCACTGTATGTAAATAAATATAACTAATGGATAACTCTATGTTTTTAGTCATGAATATGCTCATAGGAATTATTATAAAAAATTAGATTGTATTTATTGCATTAATTAATCTATATAAATCCTTGGGTGACCAGAATGAATCCATTGAGTGCCCTTATATACCAAGAAATAGTAACTGATCAGTGAAGTTTGTGTTTAGTCAACCTTAGGTAGGAAGGGTACATTTTGGTGTAAGTCAACCAGAATTTGAAATTATTTTTGAAAATTTAAGCAAGACAAACCTCTAATTGTGTGGACACCTCAGTGTGTGACTATATAAATATGATGAAAATAATTATTTGAAAAAAAATACGAATGAAAACTAAATGTTTAAAATATACGTATAATAAAAAAAAGACATGCAATTTAAAATATAATTTATATAAAATATTATTTTTTGATAAATTTATATATCAAAACTCTTTTATTAAAATCAATTTAAAATTAAATAATAATTAAAATAAATATAAAAATTTTAGTATTAAAATAAATAATATTTAAAATCACTATAAACAATCACTTACATTATTTAAAGTAGGAAAGGTTCCAACTTTAATATTTTCTGTGATTAAAAACTAAAGTGATTACATACTTCCTAAATGTATAAGGAGAAGAAAATAAATAAATAGATAAATCTTAATTTGATATAATTCAACAAATTTTATATAATCCCAAGGTAAGAATTGGAAAGCTCTCGCTGGTGCTTTCAAGGACTAGATACAAGTCCCACCTTATATAGAAGAATTCCAGAAGCTCATTGAAGGCATCAGAATTCCTATTTCCCAGACTGAAGACAAAGCCATTTGGTGTCATAAAAAATATGGGGAAATAATGGTGAAGTCTTCTTATCTAACCAATCTGAAGACTGTGGCAGATGAAAAAAGCTGGGGGAAAGTCTGGACTCCCCAATTAATCCCCAAAATAAATTTCTTCTGGTGGACAGCCCTTCATGGTAAAATTATTACACTTGATAATCTCCAGAAAAGGGGGATACATTTATTTAACAAATGTGCTCTTTGTACAACTCACTCAGAATCTATCAACCACATTCTCATCCACTGTCCTTACATGACCCTGGTCTGGACCAAAATTGTGGGTATTATGAGACTGAATTGGGTCTTCATGGAGGAATTCGACTAATTTGTCTGCAATTGGGGAAACCTTGGGAAGCACCCACTTATCAACATCCTTTGGAGATTTTTACCACCACATAGCTGTTGGATCCTTTGGAAGGAAATGAACACTCAGATCTTCAGAGGGGAGGAAAAGGATGCTAAGAGGATGACATGTCTAACTATGAATTTTCTCAAGGAAAACCTTTCTACCTACCAATGGAAATCTCCAACCTCCCCTTAGGATTCTTGACTATTTGATTACTAAGGATTGGAAATTACCTCCCTCCTTCTATAAGTTTGACTGCTCCAAGGTTGTGGCTAGACAGAATACCAAATGGTCCCCCCCAGAGGAAAATTTCACAAAAATGAACTTTGACGGAGCCGCTTCAGATGGCTTTTCTGTGGGTGGGGTTATCCTCCATGAAAATAATGGAAAGATGATCATTTCCTATGCGATAAACCTTGGCATGGGGTCTAATAACATGGTAGAAATCTCTACCCTTTTATGGGGCCTAAAGGTGGCAGCTACCTTGGGAGTTCAAAGACTGGTTATAGGGGGGACTCCAAAATCATTATTGAGATGGTTAAAGAAAAATTTAAAGCTGGCTGGAAATTTTCCTATCTTCTTTAGGACATCTGGTCGCTTATCCCCAGATTTGATGAGTTTAAATTACAACCCATTTTCTATGAGGGAAATGCGGTGGCTGACAAGCTGGCAGCCATAGGGATCAATCAACACGGTCTTAGATGCTGAAGGAACCTGAGCTCCCTATCCAAGCAAAATGTTTTGCTAGTCAAAAAAGAAAATACTTAACCTATGAAGTACAAGCTCGACTATGATTGGACAAATGAGGCGGTGGATAGAATCATGAGGATTCGATGGAATTCAAATTTTCAAAAAGTGATGGGAAAGGCTTTTAATATTTTTAGAAGTTTGAAAAGATGGGCTATTAACTCCAATTTAGAGAAAAGTATAGGCCTTTTCAAAATTTGAACTGACGTGGAGAATAACAAGAGGTAGGATGCGCTAGACATGATGGATAGGGCTGGGTGGTGCATTAATTATGAGGAAAGTAATCATTACAAGATACACAAATAATCTACAATTAATTTGGCTAATCTTGTGACTGGTACTTGTCATTTCAAAAAGATGGATTTTATTCCTTTCTGGTTTTTCATCCTTTGTAATTCTATCCTCTGGTTCTGGGTTTGTAGCATCTGTAAGATGCTGGTTTGGAGAGTGTTTGGTGGTGGTGCAAAAGGTGTTATGTCGGTGGAGATACAGATTGAGATTAATCTTGAGTATAGCTTTGATATGGGTGGCAATATGGTGAGGATGGAACCCTCTAGGATTGAGGCTAGGTTTCTCAAAAACTAGTGCGCGATAACCCATTTGAAGGAAGGTGGGTTTTACCCATATATAGAAGTTATGGGAGGGTGTGATGAAATAATCTCCATGCAACTGGTTAAAACTTGGTTGCAGTGCAAAGTTACTATAAATGGAATTACCTTCGAGGTTAATGAAGTTATTACTCAGGCCATGGGGCTCTCCACAGAGGGAAAAAAGTGGAAAAATATTACAAAGAGCCACGACGACACTAGAAAGGCAAGATTCTTCAAAAAAATTGAGGAGTTACCTATCCCATGGAATGATGTTTGCCTCATTCTCAAGAAGTACATTACCGTAGAAGGCTGCTTCAACACCTACTACAACTACGACTTTCCCCTACTTAATCACTTTAGGTACAATGATACTATATCCTTCCTATTCTACCTTCTGCACTCTCTTGAAACTTGAGTTTTATATTTTAGAGAAAAGTTAAAAGCCAAGAAAAATTATTGTATACTCCACCAAGGGCTTATCCTCCACCTCTATAATTTCCACCTTGCCCTTTGTCCCCCCAGAATTGTGTCTCTACAGGTCTTTACCACGTCTAAGGGCACTATGGAAACAACGGGTACTCCTAACCCTTCGTCTTCATCCAAAACCCCAGATAAAAAAATTAATGTTGGTCCACGGGTAGCACCCAAATCACCATTGAGTTTGAGGAGGACGAGGAAGATACTAAGAAAAGACGGAGGTCCCACAGAATTGCCAAAAGCCGTTTCAAGCAGAAAGTAGTTAGGAAATGGTACATTGAAGAGGAGGAGGAAAATTGAGAGCCTTCGGGCCATGGAGAATGAAATTATCCATATCTAGAAGGAGGTTAAAACCCTTCATGCTTCCTCCCTAGACTCAGTTCCTAAAATGGATCTAGTGGTGGTCAAGGAGGAAATTAAGAACCTGAATGAAAGCTTCAACAAAGTTTCTAGGTTCACGGTGAAAGTAATGCACTCGGCGGCTACCACTCTCTAGGTCTTGGAAATGGAAAAGGGGTCTTCTCAGGAGGAAGCACACAGGAATGAGAAGCTGTTCCAATTCCTTGCAGAGGATTGGCTTAAGATGTTGTTAGAAAATGGGGGTAAAAACCCCAATTAATCTCCTCTTTTTCCATGCTTTGCTTTGTCTTTATTTTTTTTTGGCTAGCCATTGAGGGCTTTACTATAATTTTGATGAACTCTTATGATGGGTTTATACTTAACTCCATGCATACTAAAAGTAATTTCTACTTTTATGTTTTTTACTTTCAAAAACTGGTTACCAACTTCAAGGTGAAGCTGGGGTCTGTTAGGATTTACTCTTACTCCTGGCTTAGTCTTAATTTCTGCTTTACTGCTACTTATTATTCCTGCTTTAATGTCAAGTACTTAGATACTTACTTGCATAGACTGGTTACCAGCTCTAAGGTGATGCTGGGGTCTGTTAGGGAGTGGAGGGTGGTTACCAACTCCATGATGGAGTTGGGGCCTGTTAGTTTTATTTTCTAGTTTTTGATGTTAAAAAGGGGTATTGGGTGAGGGTGTTTTGACCCCTTTGTTGTACTAGTTCTTCTCATGCTAGCTAGGTCTGTTCAGGTCAGCCCCCTTGTCTTGGCTGGTTTTTCTAATAAAAAACAAATCGATAGATCGATGTGATCTGTTCATCATTTTCTTTTGGTCCCACTTAATGCTTTGGACCATTTTTTAGAGACAATGAAGATAATGTTGGCTATGAGCCAATGTAATCGTAATAAATGTATAAACATATTATTATTGATCAAAATATTTCTTGAAGGTTCCAAACATCACCTAGTATATGATATGACTTAATTTTTTTTTTTTTTAATTCTATGTATAAGGTTGTGGAAATAAATAATTATTTGCTTTTCTTGACCAAATAATCACTTTTGAAAATACTTTTTCTTACGGAAGATTGGAGGTTTGAATCATAACAATTTTGTAAAGTGTAGATATTTCTTTTTCAATGGGATAATGTTGAATTATAATCATTTAGCATGACTTCCAACTTTATAATATTATATTTAGCTTACATTTATTATAGTTTTATTATAAATATTTTATTGTATTAAAATTATGTATTTAAAGAGTATTAATTACAAAATGAAAGTCCCTAAGAGAAGAAATATATCTTTTATTATGGTGAATTATAAATCTATCTTTTATTATATTATTTTTTTTGAAGGAGATTATCTATTAATGTTATCTTCATTCATTACAATACTCTATTTTATTATTTAATTTATTCTAATTCTGCTTATTAAATTTTTTTTTAAATTTTTTATGACTTTTTTTAAAAATTGCGAATAATAATTAATAGTTATTAGAATTACTTTAGTGTATATATTTTATCTTATTGAATGCTTATTTATTGTAGAATAATTATATTTTAATTTTTTATTTAACATAAAACTTAAAATAAAAACTTAGAGAGAGATAATAACTTTTGATTTCTCATTCCATGCCAATAATTTATGGATACTGTGTACCCTTTGGAGAGTTATGCTCTCTCTCTCTCTCTCTCTCTCTCTCTCTCTCTCTCTCTCTCTCTCTCTCTCTCTCTCTCTCTCTCTCTCTCTCTCTTCTTATATATCTATATTTGTTCAACCAACACTGGATGCTGAGAGGAAGGGGTGAATTAGCAATAACCAAAATCTCACTTAAGTTGTCAATTATCTTGAATATTCACCACATATGACATTAACAAAATAATGAACTAAAACAATACCACATCAACACCAAGATTTTTATATGTGGAAAACCAAAAATAAGAAAAACCATAGTGAGCGCTTCCTCAAAAGGATAAATTGTTGATATATATATTCTAATGAAAAGAATAGTAGGAGCTCACTGCCAATACAATACAAAATATTGACAAGAGCTCACTACTCTAGAATTGGATACAAAGGCTCACTTCCAAATTAGCAACATACAAAAAGGAACTTGTCCACCAAAGATTGTCTCTCCTAAGGATAAGGTACATACAACTCTTCATAATAGATAAAGAGAAATTCTCTTGATAATGCAATTTTCTTGCACAAATCTATCAACTCCACCAACACACACTCTTTGTGTTAACTTCTCATCTATAGTCAATAAATGCAAACCTCAAAAAATTAACTGTATGAGTTTTTTAAAATATACTAACAAATCTTACCCTTTTCTAGAGGACACACTTTACATACATATAAAATTGGTCATTGGAACTACAACAAGGTTGGCCATGCAAAATAAATTACAAGTTAGCCATATCAAGAACATATTACAATATAATCCCATTCCAATGGAATTCTAATCAAAACATAGGTCACAAATAGAATGAACCCATATAGATAAGAGACATACATTAAATATAATCGTGAACCCATTCAGATAAGAGATAAACATTAAATGCAATACCCTGACCAAAAACATGAAGCGTGATCCACTCTTGCAATGAGAGAGGACCTTGAACATGTTGTACATTGCTTATTACCGTATCTGTAATAACAAGAGCATCTTCCATAGTTATATCAAATGTGTAGCATCACATTTTCCAAAGCTCCACGTCACTTTCTAGGTGTATAAAAATGTCTACATGCTATGTTGAGATCCAAAATCCATGTCATAGGCCATCACATCTGAATTTCACATTAGACACCATCACAACACATTTTTGAGCTAGAACACAACTGATTGATAATAGTATCACTTGGAAACATTATTTTGGATCAATAAGAACTATTTTTTGGTCACTTGGAAACACCATAACTAATGCCAGTAGCTAAATGTAATAAAAATCACATTTGCATCTTCTTCCTTTATTTTTTGAGTAGAAACCATTTGGAAAATACAACTGGACAATGTCATATGTAACTATATATCTCCGTGACTGAAACACTAGCTTCCAAACCAAAGAATATAACACCAAAATACTAACAAACATCATTATCACATGATCATAATATTGCATACCTATTTTCTTCTATTTTGTAGCACTATCTTGTCCGACAAGTAACCTTACTTCTTCTAGACCAATTTTCTTCTTTTGGACCTATCTAGACCAATATATATACTTGAACATATATTTAGTAAATACCTTTAGACCATAATGTTTGAGAAAATATAGAAAAAACCTATTTACCACAATATTTGACATCACTCACAACTAGACAATAAAAATCAAATATATATTTCCAAAATTATCCCATTTATTATTCATGAGAAACAACCACCAAAACAATTTCATTAAGGTATTATTCACTATCAACCCCCCTTGACTGAAATAACAAAAACACTTTGTAAAATAAATATTTTCCTTATATTTCTCCCCCTTTGCCAACAAGGCAAAATGCCAAAAACAGACTTACCACTACTCCTCCTGAGAACAACCATAATAATCTATTTAGAAGAAAATAATAAGCCTAAAACCTCCACTTGGATAGATGAATCACTCTAATACACTTAGCTATAAGGAAGGGAGACAACTCCAATATTCTCCCTAAGAAATACAAAAGTAACCTAATCAAATAGTGAAACTTCATAGAATATATTCCAGCATTCTTTAGTTCTTTGGACTAGCTCTTCATAGTAAGAAACTTTTCAACTGATAGATTATCTTCATGTAATGAGACGAGAGAAGTAACATACTCCTCATAAATAGCCACAACATGTACATAAAACCCTACAATTTTCTTTTATTACAATTTTCTTTTATTCACCAACACCTTTTTTTCCTTCCTATTTACTATCACTTAGAACAATCACTGGAGCAAAGCAACTCTCTATATACATTCTTCTAACTTTATTTTCTTTTTTTCCAAAGGATGAAGCCTCTTTAGACATCTTGAGAATTATCTTAACCTTACCTCTATCTTTCCCTTCACCAGCATCAATAGATTGTTCTACTAGAACATCAAACCTTGTAGCAAAGATATCCTTTTAAATTTTGATCAAATTTTAAATAATGCTCATAAATTCTTCCTTAAGTAGACTCATAGAACAACTAATTTTCCAAAAAAAATCTGGTCTCTACAACTTATATGTAGAAATAATCCTTATCAACATAGAAGACAAAATCATCCTTGTACAATCAATTACATAGGAGGAAACTAGTTCCTGAGACACAATGTATCCTTCAACTCATCAAAGAATCTTCTACAATCAACAACACTGTTATCTAAGATACCTAAATGTATCTTTATTTAAGAATAAAAACACATACCATTTGTCCAATCCATAGTTGAATACAACTTAGTATACAAGTCTCTAGCAAAAAAACACAACTAATAACATTTAATACACATATTAATAAAAATAATAAAATTAATACATTATTTACTAAACCATACAATAACCTTTCCAGACCACAAAACATAAATCTTACCTTGAGCAAATCCTTCAAGCCTTATTTACATGCTGAGGAAATACTCAATATCTAACCTAGAGGGGGGAAATATTCGATTGAAAAATCCCACTGAGACCATGAACTGTTTGAGTCATTTAAGAAAAGAGTGAATAACACCCATAATTGATGACAGACTACATTTAGAAGAATCTACTATTAGGGTATGTGCAAGATCATGGTATGCCAACCTAGGCCTTAAGTGGCAATGAAAATTCAAAAAATTAGGGTTAGGAAAGTTGAGGTAAAAATTTGGACAAGTTATCAATCTTATATCAAAAATGTGTAAGAAAAAAATCAGTAGAAAATTGAATCTAGTTTCTAAGCTACTATCCCTTCTTTGAAAAAAAAATATTCTATATGGTGAAATTTCAAATTTCAATGCAGTAGTATGAAAATTTCAGGAAAAAGAAAAGAAGAAGGTGTATGTCTAACCACCTTAAACATAATCAAATGATAATATTTTTTTACAAGATTATAGATATAAGTAGTAGAATAATCTTCAGATGTGACTCATTTTGTTTTGTAACTTTTTTCCAAGTAAATAATTAATTATGATTTTTCTACTACAACTTTTCTAGAATATAAAAAATCTCGTGTCTGACCATCTTAACTTAGTCTAAAATTCATCAAAAAAATTTTTTTTTTAGTTTTTAATTGTAGTAGGAAAAGCATAGAATGTGACTCATGTTTGGGATTTCAAAAATGTTATACCATTTGAAATTTATAGTTATTTTTCAATTAGTATATCAATCAGGACTAAAACGATAAGTAGGTGTATGTCTGACCACCTTAAACATAATAAAATGATAATTATTTTTTACTACATTCTAGATATAAGTAGTATATTAATGTCCGTATGTGATGCATATTTTTTTGTAATTTGTTTCCAAGTAAATAATTAATTATGACTTTCTTCTACAAATTTTCTAGAATATAAAAATTCTCGTGTCTGACCACCTTAACTTAGTCTAAACTTCATCAAATTTGTTTTTTTTTTGTTTTTTTTCTTGTAGTAGGCAAAGCATAGAATGTGACCCATGTTTCAGATTTAAAAAATGATATACCATTTGAAAGTTATAGCTATTTTTCAATCATTCTACCAATCAGGACTTATTTTTCACATCACCACTTTTTGGCATACCATGATCCTGCATATACCCATTATCTCCTTCAAATATGCCTTTTTATTTCCTTTTTAGTCTTCTATGATCATAAGAATATCATCCTTTTGATACATAATTTTACAAAACTTCCAATATGTCCTATCATGTTATAGTTATAACAAATTAGATGATCCTTTTTTTAATTCTTGTTGTTTCATTATTCCTCGCATTGATATTTATTCTACATTCAATCTTTTTTTGTCCATGTTTATTGCAACCATATCAATATCCATAAAATTTCTTAACAATTTTATTCATATTCATTCCACTTCTTGACTAAATATGCTTATGACTAAATTTATTAGAATGATAGAATCCTCCATTAAAAGCATAACTCTTTTCCTAAATTCTACATTCATTATCTATATTCCCTAATTTATTAAAAGAAAAATAAGCTCTATTAAAAGATGAATACCTAGAATGAATAAGAGGAGGTAGCCAATTCATCATCCCTTTCTTTTTGTTTTCCTACATATGATTGACCAAAACCTTTTTTCTTTCACCCGCTTTGATTCTACCAAATTCTTTTTGTCTTCCACATGCTTCCAGTCTACCAAATACTTCTTATCTCCCATTTTCTTCCATACTACCAAATCCTTTTTGTCTTCCACCAATTTTTTGGATTCATTATTTCTTTCCTCAATGTTTTTCAGTAATGAAGAATCCACTTTCTTATTTAAGCTCCATTTAAAGTTTCTCAAGTTCCTCTCCCCAACTTCCATTGTATTGAGGTAGAAAACACAAACAATCACATTTATCTTCAATACAATAGATGCTCCAAGTAGTCTTAAAACTTTTTGGAACCCTTTTTCTAATCTTTTTCCTTTTAATAGGGTATGTGCAAGATCATGGGGGGAAAAAAAGTGGCGATGTGAAAAAAATTCACTTTTCACTCATCCAAAAGCGCATGAAAGCGCTTGTTGAATTTTTAGTAGGCCTGGGTGTCAGTACACCTGGGAAAACCTAACACCAAAGCACAAGCCTAATCAGGTACCCGATATTTTTGGGTACCCAAAAATATCGGGTACCCAAAACCTGTGGCATAAATCAAAAACCCGCAGGCTGATTTTCTCATTTTCCCCATCGCTTAAGTTTCCAAAATGGCTAGAAATATCATATACAAAATTTTTTTGGGTACCTGATTTCTCCAACAACAAATTCGACTCCACTGCTTATCCGGTAAGTAAATTCTTGTTATTTTTAGATTGATTTTTTTCATTTTCATGTTAAATGTAGGTTTTTTGGTAAAA
>MU224589.1:1027470-1040365 GCA_018584345.1 Thuja plicata | reverse complement strand
AAGTAGGTATTTTAACATTCGAGAAGATGTTGCTTCAAATAAATAAAAAAATAGTAAATCATATCAAAAAAATTTAAAATTTATATTTAACACTAGAGGAGAGAGTCCTCTTCAAGAATATGTAAAATTTTTTCTGAATGGTGTAGATTTGATAGGGGAAATTTGGAGGGAGATGAAAACTGTCGATTTTAGATAAGTTCAACTTTGAGTAGTTATAACAGACAAAAATATACATTGAAAACCAATATTTCTTCTTTTCTGCACTAGCTATACACTTTATCTATGACATATTTTGAAATCAGAGGAAAAATAGATTATTTGCATATACTTGTTTGGAGGGAACTAGACCCCAGATTTTCAGTAGTTTTCGGCAATGGAAAAATGGACTTCAAAAATTAAAAAACTATGTACATTCTTGTTCAAAAAATTTAAAAAAAATTATAGACATAAACTTGATCCATTTTTACACAATTATTTAGTTTACATCATCCTCAAATTCTAAATACAAATGCCACCTTTTATGTCGTTAAAGTTGAACAGTTTGCATGTTGTGGTCCTTTTCCTTTATAAAAGTGTGACACAGGTTTTTACTTTTACCCAGTAATGACTAATAGACACATAACACATGGATTTTAAATGTGGAAACCATGTTAAGGGAAAAACCACTGGGACCGATACCCCAAATTTTTAGTCTTCTGAAGTGAGCTCCGTTAAGAGCCAAGCTTGTTAAAGGTTACAAACAGACTGTTAGGTGTGACCTTGTTAGAGGATTTAAAAGATAGTTTTTCACTTAGTATCTGGCATCTAATGCTACCATCCTTGATCAAACACTCACTTGGCCTCTCAATAGGTATCGGGCATATACAATGCTACTTTCTATGATCAAATTTTTTGATACTCCTTGGGATGTATCTCAATTACAAAAGACTTTTAAGTCCTGCTTGGTTAAGAGACTTGATGCTTCAATGGTTAAACTGAAACAATAAATTGATCTATTCACATATACAACTTGAATTGTAGATTTTTAGATCTATTGTAAGTACATTACCTCTTTGATCAATATAATCAATTCAATACATTTGCTCCACATTGTTCTGCTCTGTGATGTCGTTTCACTGTTTGTCGATGTCTGCAGAGTCTAGCTCTTTCCTTAGCTTGTTGATTAGGTCTTAATGAAGACTTTCTTCTCCTTCAGAATCTCTTCAAAATTTATTCCCTTTTCACTCCCCTTCACCACACATTCATAATGAATGAGGTTGTCTCTTTATAGACATGATTTCACCATTTCTTGGCTTTGTTGACCTTGGCATGATCCATAATTATCGCCAATTAGATTTAAAGAAAAACTCTAATTTTATCTCGTAGAGATCTTCTTGCCAACTAGACAAACCAACTTTAAATCCTTTACTTATCTCCAGCTTTATCTTGTCAATTAAAAAAATGATCTAAGTATCAGTTAAGTCTACTTTTAGCTCTAGACAACTAAGAATTTTTGTCATTTTTGAACTCTTTGTTCTGTCATTCAATACTTTAGTTAGTCATCGGTGATAACTGACTATTCCATCATTGTAACTTCAGTTGTCTTCAGGATCTCTGTTCGTCGGGAAGCATTGTAATTATGTCCTTCAAGTTACATTATCCTTTTCTCATCAGGCAACACTGTGACTTTTCTCTTCAGGTAAAACTTTGACTTTCCTCTTTTACTTTGTTCGTCAGTGTGCATTTCGTTAGCGTATATAGTCACTTTGTGAATACTTGACTTATATACATTACTGATAGCATAGGCTTTGATTCAAAGGTTCTTTGAAGTCTTTAGCAATATGTCCATGACCATACAGATTATATCGAGTTGACATCAATGACAATATAATACATTAAGTGATTTAATGTCTTTGCATAGACTTTCTATGTCACTGTGATAATCAAATTAACATCTTCAATCATTCAATATGTTATAGTTTTTCAATCTCTCCCTTTGGCATTGATAGAAACACACTACATTATTACACTATGTTATCATTAATACAATATGAAATATAAAATTTGAAGTTCATCAAACTACCAATCTTATGTACTATAACCATTACAAATATCTGGTCCTTGGTAAGTTCATATAACTTAGATTTGATTATTGAAAATTTCTCTTTGTCTTAAATCCCTTTACTGGATAGATGTAGAATCTTTCTTTTTCTCTTCATGTGATGTGTTCTTCTCCCGTATCAAACTCTCTCCCTTTCACGGTTCTCTTTTCTTTTGATGTCTCTTGTCAGTAATTTTTTCCTTTTGTATGTACTCTCCCTTATTGCATCTCTGCCTCTAGATAATGTGATGGATATAATCTCTCCTTATATAATATCTCCCATGGATATAATATTTCCTTGATGTATAATATCTCCTATGGATGATGTGATAATGGATATAATCTCTCCCTTTGATAGCAATGCCAAACAAATATTTTGATAGTAATATCAAACAAATCCTTTCTATCCATAATATACTCCTTCAATTTTGCAATCTATTGGCAATATAATAACTCTGGTGCTCAGAGTAGACAAATACCTTATTGTGTATAGATTTATCTTTGAAGTTCATCTCTCTGCTTGCATCAATATGAATGATATTCTTATAATATGTAGGTTGATGTAGCCTTCTAGTCATTTTACTAACTAGTAGGCAAGGGTCTGACCCCTAGCCTCTTTCTCAAATACTCAAATTCATCCTTGGGAAGTGGCTTGGTGAAGATATCATCTGATTGTTCCTTAGATTGCACACACTCAAGTATCACCTCCTTTCCTTGAACTCGTTCTCTCAAATAATGATACTTGATGGCAATATGCTTTGTTTTAGCATGCATGAGTGGATTCTTGGAAATATTTATTTCACTTGTATTATCATAATAGATAATTACAGGTTCAAGAATTTTCATATGCATACCTTCCAGTAACTATTTGATCCATGTAATATTTGAGCAGTTTGCAGTGGCAACAACATACTCTACTTCTACAGTAGACTAAGAGATGTATCATTTTTTTTTTGATCCATGTGACAAGTTTGTCACCCATAAAGAATGCTCCTCCAATTGTGCTCTTTCAATCATCAATATTTCCATCCTAATCAGTGTCGGTAGTTCAAATTTTCCTTCTCTTCTATACCATAATCCATATTCCTCGGTATTCTTTAGATATCTTAGGATTATTTTAACACCTATCATATGTGATTCCCAGGGATTAGCATAAAATTTTGCAACTATTCATACTACATGTGCAATATCTGGTCTAGTATGTACAACATACATGGGTAAAAGCACAAAGCTATGTCATGTTTCAGGACCACTTATCAGCATAGCTAAATTTGAGTATTTCTAAATAAAAATTAATTTTCGTCAAACATATGGTCTAGCTAGATTCATTCTAGCTAATCTAGATAAGTGGTTACATTTTTCCAATTGGAAATGTCTATTAAATGCATGTTTTAGATCAATTACCAAAGAAATGAAATTATTTCATAAAATCGATGTTTCAATAACCCCTACTCATTTTAATAATATTTTTTAAAAATATGAAAAATACCCTTTTGTAGAGCTCAGAGTCAAGATTATTGTCATATAAAGTTTATAATATTTTGATTAGACCTAATATATTATAATTTCAAAATACAACAAGTAGGTATTTTAACATTCGAGAAGATGTTGCTTCAAATAAATAAAAAAATAGTAAATCATATCAAAAAAATTTAAAATTTATGTTTAACACTAAAGGAGAGAGTCTTCTTCAAGAATATGTAATTTTTTTCTGAATGGTGTAGATTTGATAGGGGAAATTTGGAGGGAGATAAAAACTGTCAATTTCTGATAAGTTCAACTTTGAGCAGTTATAACGGATAAAATATACATTGAAAACCAATATTTCTTCTTTTCTGCACTAGCTATACATTTTATCTATAACATATTTTTAAATCATATGAAAAATAGATTATTTGCATATACTTGTTTGGAGGGAACTACACCCCAGATTTTCAACAGTTTTTAGCAATGAAAAAATGGCTTCAAAAATTTAAAAACTATGTACATTATTGTTCAAAAAATTTTAAAAAAATTATAGACATAAACTTAATCCATTTTTACACATTTCTTTAGTTTACATCATCCTTAAATTCTAAATACAAATGTCGCCTTTTATGTCGTTAAAGTTGAACAGTTTGCATGTTGTGGTCCTTTTCCTTTATAAAAGTGTGACACAGGTTTGTACTTTTACCCACATGAGTTTTCCAATCATTGGTCTTTGCAAAGTTTGATTTACCTTTAATGATTTTTCCTCCTTTTTCATCTTACATCCAGTTGCCATCAGTGTTCCAACTAGTTTGGAATCTTCCATCTTGAATATTTTTAGTACTTATTTGATGTATTTGGATTAACTAATGAAAATACCTTCATCTTGTTGCATGATCTGTAGACCAAGAAAGAACTTGATCTCTCCAAACAAAGATATCTCAAACTCTTTTCTCATTTCATTTGCAAATGATTTTCATAGCATATCATTGCCTCCAAATATGATGTCATCAACAAATATCTTAGCAATCAAAATATTAGCATCAATATCTTTCTTCAAATAAAGATTACTATTTTCACTAGCTCTTACAAATCCAATACTTATGAGATAGGAATGAATTCTTTCATACTAGGCTCGGGGTGCTTGTTTCAATCCATACAAATCTTTGTATAATCTACATACCATGTTCATCTTGTCTTGATCAACAAACCCTTATGGTTGTTCAATGTATACCTCTTCTTGAAGTATTCCATTTAGGAATGCAAACTTGACATCCATTTGATATACCTTGAATCCTTTAAATGTAGCATAAGAAAGTAATATTCTCATTCCTTCTAGCGTAGCAATGGGTGGAAAGGTCTCTCCATAGTCAATCCCTTCTTCTTGTGCATACTTCTTGCATACTAGTCTTGCTTTATTTCTGGTGACTTCTCCATTCTCATTCAGTTTATTCCTGAATATCCATTTTGTACCAACGAGATTCTTTTCATCTGGTTTTGATACAAGTGTCCATCTCTTATTTTTTAAAATCTACTCAATTTCCTCATTCATAGCACTAATCCATTGATTATTATCAAGTGTAGAATTGACAGAGTTTGGCTCAAAATTACAAATAAGACATCTTGTGTTTAGAGACTTACTTCTGGTTCTCATACCAACCTTCTTATCTCAAATGATCTCATTATGTGGATGGTTCCTTCTGACATGTTCAAATCTTTGTCTATCATCTTGATAATCATTGTGTCCTTCATTCTGATCTCCATCACTTGGTACATCATCTTGAGTAATATTTTGATTGTTGGTATTTGCAGCTTGATGCTCGAGTGAAATTATCTGTTGCTCAGGAGCTATACATTGTTGCTCAGGTATAGTTCTAGGTTCTTCATTTTAGACAAACCTGGTGTAGTCCTCTTTCTCTTTTGTGCTTTCCTTTTCATTCTTCAAGTTGTAAATTCATCTATCTTTACATTTGCACTTTCAATAATTTTGTAAGAGGATTTATTGAGACATTTATAAAGCTTTCTCTTGGTGGAATACCCTAGAAAGATTCCTTCATCACTCTTAGAGTCAAGCTTTCCATTTCTATCATCTTTTAAGATATAACATTCACTGCCAATAATTTTGAAGTGACTTACATTGGGTGTGTAACCATACCATAGCTCATAAGGTGTCTTCTTGGTGTTTTTCTTCCATTGTACTCTGTTCAATGTGTAAACAACAATATTGATAGCTTCCCTCCAGAAGATTTGGGTGATGCCTTTCTCTATCATCAGTGTCCTTGCACAATAAACAATGGATATGTTCCATCTTTCCGCAATTCCACTTTGTTGTGGTGTTCTCATTGCAGAGACCTGTCTTTTGATTCCATGCCCATTACAAAAGTTAGTGAATTTATCTGAAATAAATTCCCCTCCTCTATCTAATCTTAAACATTTCAATTCTTTACCACTTTGTTTTTCTACCATTTCTTTGTACCATTTAATCATCTTGAATGCTTCAATCGATAACTTTCAAACACAATGCATGCACAAGCACAACGGTGTTTTTCAACACCTCATACACATCCACATTCGCAAAACTTTGAAACAGGCTGAGCTATGCTTGAATATTTCTTTGTATGCTGTCTATTCTTATGGATTTCATTGACATTTTCTTTGTCTACTGCTTGTTGGCATAGTCCCAATTATCCAGAAACATAAAATAAATAGGGTGTATGTGATAAGAGCTCCCGCAATAAGGTGGAACAGCCTCAGATTTATCTTTTAGAAACATTACTGTCATCATTCTAGAGTAATCATCAACAAAGAGAATAAAATATCTATCACCATATAACTCTTTGTCCTCATAGGTCCAAATAGGTCAGTATGGACTAATTCTATAATGGCATCAGATGTATGGGTTTTCCTTTTGAAACTAGACTTTGTCATTGTACGTTTTTGACATTTTTTGCACATGATATTATCAAGCTTAATCATCGTTGATAAGCCTCTTACATTTCTTTTTCTGCTTATTTTTATCATGTTGTCAAAGTTTACAGGACACAATCTTTGGTGCCATAACCATATAACTTCATTTCTAGAAATTCAGCAATTGGTGTTAGTATCGTTCAGATAGAATAAGTTACCTTTTGTCTACTCACCGGTACTAATCAGACTTCCTTATTTATTGAAGATCTTTTCCTTCTTATTCTAAAATACTACTCTATGACCTAAATTATTCAACTGAGAAGCACTCAATAAATTATAATTCAATCCTTTCACCCAATAAGCATTTTCACATTTCATCAGGTTATTCAACATTATAGTTCCTTTACCTTCAACTGGACAAGGTGTGTCATTACCCATTCTTACTGAGCCACCATTGTAGTAGTCAAAAGTTTTAAATTTTTTTTTGTCACGGGTCATATGGTGAGTGCAACCACTATCTATGATCTAGACATCATTTTTACTAACTTTAAATATGAGTGCAATTTCTACATACCTTTCTTCATCATCATCTGAATCATCTTTTACTGCCACAAACACCATTTCGATGTCTTCATCAGATTTAGTTTCAGTATCATCATCTTTGCATTTAGCTAGGTAAATGGCCTTCTTTCCTTTTTCCTTCTGGTCTCAGGTATCTCTTCTTTCCAATTTTCGGTTGCTTCTTTAATCACCTCTATCATACTTCTTTTCAAATGACCTGTCATTACTTCTGTCATCTTTTCTTCTCTTAGGAAATCTTGCAACAAAGTGTCTAATCTCTTTATAATTAAAACAAACAAGTGTTAATTTACCTTTGTATTTACCTTTACCTCTCTGCAGTCTTCTAGCCATAAGTGCTTCAATTTCATCAAGATCTTCTTCTTCACTTTCACTATCACTATCTTTTCTCATACTATGTTTATGACTTTATTTAGTTATTATCAAAGAAGATTTGAATGCAGACTCTATGTTTGGTAAGACACTATTATCAAGGTTATTCATCTCAAATAAAATTAGTCTTCCAATAAAACTATCTAGAGTAACATTGTTAATTTCTATTTCTCTCATTTCTTGTATGGAAGATTCTCTAATAGCATAAGTAGGCAGTAAGGTTATTAGAATTTTACTTACCATAGCATACTCATCTAGTACAACTCCAACTCCTCAGATAGCACTAACTACCTCTTTAATTCTTGTGTTGTACTGTGTGATGTTTTCACCTTATTTCATTCTAAGATCATCAAACTTTCCTCTAAGGCTTTCTCCCCTGGCTCTTAGAACATTTTCATCACCACCATGTACAAGCTTCAATTTGTCCCACATATTCTTTGCAGTTATGCATGCTTTGACATCTTAGAATTCAGCATCAGAGAGCCAGGAAGAAAGTTATATCATCATGCAGTTATGTTCATGCTTCTCTCTAATTTGTTCAACTATAGGTGATCTTGTGGGAAACACATATTCAGTATCTAAGTATTGACTAACATCATTTCCCATACCTGATAAGTGGAGTCTTATTCTACTTTTCAATGATGCAAAGTTGTCTTTGTTCAACTTGGGCACATCTCATTTGTTCATCTTGTGATCTTTAGCTTAGGTCTTGAAACCTTCCTTCTAAGCACACAAGCTCTGATACCAATTGTTAGTAATAACTGAGAGGGGAGGGGGGGTGAATCAATGGCCTCAAATATTAATCTTCAAATCAACCCTTTAAAACATATTACCACTTTTGAGCCTCTAGTTATATTCAGTCCAACAAGATGAATGCCTTGAAATACTTATATCAAATTTCTACTTGTCAGAATTCTTTGTTAAACCTTCTTCTCTATGTTTACCGATAACAAATCTTTCTATTTATCGAAACACAGTAAATAAATAGTGTATACCGATCAATCCATATTTACTTAAGTAAAATGCAAAATAATAAAGTAATCACTCATAGACAGATAACACATGGATTTTTAATGTGGAAACCCTGTTAAGGGAAAAACCACTGGGACCGGTACCCCAAATTTTCACTCTTTTAAAGTGAGCTCAGTTAAGAACCAACCCTGTTAAAGGTTACCAACACACTGTTACATGTGACCTTGTTAGAGGATTTAACTGATAATTTGTCACTTAGTATCTGGCATCTAATGCTATCATCCTTCATCAAACACTCACTTGTCCTATCAATAGGTATCGATCATATCCAATGTTACTTTGTATGATCAAACTATTTGATACTCCTTGGGATGTATCTCAATTATACAAGACTTTTAAGTCCTACACAGTTAAGAGACTTGATGATTCTATGGTTAAACTGAAACATTAAATTGATTTTTTTGCATATACAACTTGAATTGTAGATTCTCAAATCTATTGTAGGTACATTACCTCTCTAATCAATATAATAAATTCAATACCTTTGCTTCACACTACTCTGATCTGTGATGTTGTTTCACTGTTCGTGTTCGTCGGTGTCTACAAAATCTAGCTCTTTCCTTATCTTGTTGATCCAATCTGAATGAAGAATTTCTTCTCCTTCAGAATCTCTTTAGCATCTATTCTCTTTTCACTCCCCTTCACCACACATTCGTAATGAATTATGTTGTCTCTTTATAGACATAATTTCACCATTTCTTAGCTTTCTTGATCTTGGTACGATCCACAATTCTCACCAATTACATTTAAATCAAAAATCCACTGTTATCTTGTAGAGATCTTCTTTCCAACTAGAAAAAATAACTTTAAATCCTTTACTTATCTTTGGCTGTATCTTTTCAATTAAAAAAATGATAAGTATCAGTTAAGTCTACTTTTAGCTCTTGAGAGCTAAGCATTTTGTCATTTTTGAACTCTCTATTCTTTCGGTCAATACTTTAGTTAGTAATCAGTGATAAATGACTATCCCCATCGGTGTGACTTCAATTATCTTCGGGATCTCCATCCATTGGGAAACACTATAATTCTGTCCATCTAGTTACACGGTGCCTTTCTCGTCAGGCAACACTGTGACTTTTCTCATTGGTAATGATGTGCATTTTCTCGTCAGGTAACAATGTGAATTTTCTCTTTTACTATGTCCGTCAGTGTGCACTCCATCGGTGTATATAGTCACTTTGTGAATACTTGACTTATATGCATTACTGATAGCATAGCCTTTGATTCATTGGTTCTATTGTGGTTTTTTCTTGTTGGCCAAAACATATCATCTTTCACCAGTTCACAAACTGACTCAACCAGACAAAACCCAACATCAACAAGGCATAAAATACCTTCTACTCTTCGGGCTCCATAGACCCAGGTGGGTGTACCTTACTTCTCTTCTTATGCAAACTGATACAAACACCCAATAAGCAGATTCACTAGTGGATTAAAATAGAAAAAACATGTCCTGCAACGGGATTCATAACTAAGATGAATCTCTGATATGGGAAGCCTACCCACATGCTCAATATATCTTCCAAACTTATCAACAGAAAAGGGAAAATTGATTTGAAAAGATTTAGATTACAAGTCTAGTTAAACCAGTGCCTAATCCTGGGCATGGAGTCATGAGACGCACGTCAACACGAAACTTCAAATCTTATAAAACTAAAATTCAAACAATGTACCTTGCACACCATTCTTTCTATCCCCTACTTGGACATCAGATCCTCATGAAACATTAAATTATCAGCAATAATCTTCAAGGTATTACACTCCCCTTGAAAGAAACTTGAAAATCATTGCACCATTTACCTTGTAAACAGGTATAAGAAATGCCTTGCAAATCAATATACAACAATTTGACAAAACACAAAGAGACATCAGACAAATATGGGAAAGGATTTTCATTGTACTTCATTAAATCATCCTGTATCTATACATTCAATCACATAAAACTCAGAATTAGAACTTTGACATGAAACCCAGAACTTGCATTAATGGAACTCAAACACTTGCAGAGCTCAGCTCATGCAAAGAAAATTGGAACCCTTCATACTAAAAAGAAAAGAGAATAAGAAGAGAAGGGGGAAAACATCAGAAGGCATTACAACTCGACACTTGTCTAACTCTGAATTACTCACTGAATGAGTCATGAAATTTGGAACAACAAACCTAATCTGCTCTATTCTCTTGAAAACACACGAGTCACCGGACATAACAAATCAGATATCTTAAAAATATCTTCCCGGCCCCCCTAAAACTTAAACTGCAAATAATGTGAGCAGATGGCCACCTATGCAAAATCTGATTCCAGAATCAGAATCCTCGCGTCGAAACCTTTCCGGCGGTATATAATAGTCCATATTTGGCCCAAACATGAAGCCCCCAGCCATTAAAATGGTCTCCTAGGTCTGTAACTGTAATATTTGAATTTTCAATATAGTCGAAACTATATGAAACCATATTTTTAATTCTGATTTTTCACTTGGTCGCTCAATCGCTAGCATTTTATGCTAGGTCACCTGACCTGCGCGACTGTGCGACTAACTACTGGTTGCTCACTCGCTGTCATTTTTGGGCATCTTCACTGACCTACGCGACTGCGCAACGAGCTGAGTCGCACAGTCGCGAGCTAAATCGATGAGCTCCTTCCTCCAGCGTGATTGAGCGACGAGCTCCTTCCTCCGGCGTGACTGAGCAACTTTCTCCTCGGTGACCGCGCGACTATGCAACTTTCTCCTCGGCGACTGTGCAAATTTCTCCTCGGCGACCGCGCAACTTTCTCTACAAAATTTTGGCATCATTCCTCTGGGCACATTTCCTGAGGCACGGTCTGAGCTCGCATGTAGAGAGCTTCCTCTCTTCATCTTCAAACTAGTATGAGTGCATTTTTTCATATAAACATCTTAAATTCCGTAGCAGGAGCAATGTGGGATTAAAGATTTGAATTTTTTTAAAGCCTTTCATTCTGGGCACCCAAAATAAGGGTCCCACCACGCCCGCTAAGCCTCCAACATCCTACAGGCTAAGGGCCCGCCAAAGAGCCTTGGCTACTATTTCAAATCTAGTGTAAAGTGTTGTGGCATTTAAACATATATGTTTCTGTTTCCCATCCAATGTGGGATCTTTGCATCACTCCTATCTAGCGTAGCTTCTTCAGATAACAATCCATGTATGCTTTGTCTCCACGCATGGATTTCCTCCATAGACCCCTTCCATATGATGTTGCACTGGTAGCATGGGGTTTCACATTGCGTAGAGTTTCAAAGATCTTACATCTGCCAACAACATTTGCTAACTGTTTCTGACGCCTCATCAACAAATCCATTTAGTGCACACCCTGCAATCATCGTGTTTCATGAGATGACATCTCACAAATAGTGAACATGCTTTGTCTGTACTTCAATGCCGACAACAGTCAGGGAGGCTACTAGTGAAGGTCATAGAACTTGGTTACACATCTGCCAATTGCATTGGAAGACTTCCCTCAAAATCTCCATGCGATGGCTCTCCTCCTTTCAAATGTTGCACCCTCCATGCGCTAGCAGCCTGATTTATGTCTACGCAGTTTTATTTCCTTCAAAACAATGCGCTGGAGTATCTTTGGATTCATACAATGTAGCTTGGGGGCTTTCTGGACAGCCATCCCTTAGATTGCGTAGACCTTAATATGCATCGCAGGGTATATTCAGTGTTGTGTGGGAATTTTCTATATCAGTGTGGACAACCTCCTTTAGAATCAATGCATGAAGCCTTCCATTTGAAATCACTCCCTTTCCATTTGCTGTGTGGGAGCCTCCAGTTGCTGCGCTGAATTTTAAAATGAGATCCATGATTTATAGCATTTTGTGAATCCCAATAAGCATTACAAACTACTCTTCTACATCCTGAACACATCTAAGGAATAGATATATCAATTCTCAAGGGCATCTGCCCCCAGCATGACTGGCAAGTCAAATGACCAGCCTCCCAAACACAATAAAAACCTCCTCCAACAGAATCTCGAGAAGGAACACGCTATGGACATTGGGCTCCTATCACAAAATCAAAACTCTCACCGTCACTTTCACTCTTTCAATGAATGCAGAAAGATTAATCATGAAAGTCAGGCCTGCCACCAAACATTATATTGCATGGTTGGACAATTGCATGTTTAACCAGTTGACTGCTTTCTTCTGCTGAGCACTATGACGATACATTGTCTTACAGAATATCCTGTTTCAAACACTCAGCAATATTTCGTAAATAATGTTTATGTCCCACAGAATAAAAATCTAATCAACATTGAGGACCAACGCACTTTATTCCCTTTTGTTCAGATCCTTTATATCATGCAGAACAGTGTATATTACAGAAATTATGCAGGCAAGGTGTGATAGATACAACATCACATCATATGTTCAAGCTAATACCGCACTTCATGTTGTCAATAAGTGATGATACCTTTTCACTTAATTTTCCATGTTGATT
>MU224589.1:1016400-1027420 GCA_018584345.1 Thuja plicata | reverse complement strand
TGTTGTCAATAAGTGATGATACCTTTTCACTTAATTTTCCATGTTGATTTCATCTTTTCCCTCATTGTTGGGGTGCCATTTGGATTTTTCTTTAAAACAATTCAAACAATTCACTTGAAATAAAAAAGTAGCCCCTCCTTATCCACTGTGAAGCTAGTCAGGTCCAGAGTGGGCCTGGCTAAAATTTTTTTTGAATTCAAACACCCAGACCAGAAACTTTTCCAGAAGTCCCTAGGACGTCCCAAACTTGAAGAATGAACAAACCCAGATTGCCAAAAGATCAAAAACCTTATTTTTCAAAAGCACCAGAATCATGCGAACAGGCCCGGAAACTGGCTTCAAAAACTAACATAATGATTTGATCAGACCCTGCCTTCTGACAGGCATATTCTCTGATCTATAAACTGTCATTCCCCAAAATGGCATCCCATCACGACAACCGAGGTGAAAGTTATAAGTCTTCAAAGTTGCTCGTTTCATTATGTTTTCTGTAAACCACTGTCAGAAAATGATTTTTAATCGCTGTAATTGATTTTAAAAGGCTGACAAATGGATTAATAGGGGGCTCAAATCTGAACTGGAAGTAGTATGTCAGCTTTGCAAGACAATGCAAAAATAAATTTGTTAGAAGGATCAACCGGCCAAAATTTATTCACTGGCAAAGTAGGGCATTTGGATTTTCAGGAGAACACACTTTGTAGAACTGGATACATTTTGTGAAAATTGCAAATGGAATGAGCCTGAAAACTTGGTCAAACGGATTGGCAATGGTTCCGAATTTGGCATAGCTGGAGTAAAACATGACTACAACATGAATAAATCATTATATTTCTCATCGGATCACACAGGTGTCTTTTTCACACTGTCAAAATAGCCCTTAAAACTTCTGGACTTCTGAGTTTCAGCAAAACAGTAAAAACTACAAACGGATTTGGCTTTGAAAAGTACTGAAACGGATTCACCAGGGGATAAAAATGGATAGGCCAGAAGAGAAACATGCCTAAAATAGGAATCCATCATTAATTTTTCTTGAATAATCACCGGGTATCAAATATAGCTTCACAAACAGGGCTCCCGGCAAACAAATGAACCAGTACACAAGTGCAAAACTGAGAAAACACCTCTGGAAGGAGATGAATAAACAGGGTCGAAACTCATCACAGGGACCTGAAACCTAACACATAGAGAGTATGCAATTTTTAAAACAAGATTTTAGGCTCAGATTTTCATAACACTTATCAAATTTTAAGATATTCAATCCCGAAGTAGCCCTTCTCGGCGATTTCTACACTTGGCAATTTTCTGATTTTGAGACCCCCTAGGAACGAACTAATGAAAACCCATTTGAGCATGCAAATTTAGGACCTAGAATAAATCACTGAAACATATGAAAGGAAATGGACAAATGCATTTTATGAAACCACCCAGAAAACACCTGGTTCCCACATGCATCTTGAAAGCAAAATAGTACAAATGCATGCTAATGTGTCCCATTCCTCACAAATTTTTTGGAGTGCCAACAGGTTCTTTGAAGTCTTTGGTAGTATGTCCATGATCAGAAAGATTTTATCAAGTTGACATCAATGAAAATACATTACATAAACTCATTTAATGTCTTTGCATAGACTTTCTATGGCACCATGATCATCAACTTAACATTTTCATACATTCAATAAGTTATAGTTCATATATATATATATATATATATATATATGAACTATAACTTATTGAATATGTATGAAAATGGAAGCACATTCATGATAGACTGGTTTAGCCTTCCAGGTAAGTGGTTTGAGGTCATGTCAAGCGCCTTGAATGGGTTCCTGACTTTGATCTGGCTGTATCCCCCTGTTTTGCCCTATTTCTACTCTTTCTAGCCTATTTCTGGCAACCTAGACTAAGAAACTAGGATTTTGGCCTTGAGGTCTAGGTCAACCTTATTGGGTTAAGGTCGATTTTAACCTTGACCTAGGTCACAATCAACCTTTTTCAGGTCTGGGGCCCAAATTCTAGAATCTTAGGGTTTTCAGATGCTGGTCTTTGGAAAAAGTTAATTCCCGCTTCTGGGTCAGCTGTTTCAAACTTCAGGACAACAAATCCTCAATGATATTTAACATAGGTCCTCTTCTAGGGGCATGGGTCCAATTAGAATTTAATTCTCCTATGTCAATCTCTACAAAAGATTGTGCCCTAATTTCATATAAAAGGAAGCTTTCTCCTCTCATTTTCTATAAGCATGACTAAGAACTAGGAATCATTATCACACATAATTACAAGAACTTTCAAAGACTTGAAGAGTGAATTTCAAATGTGAAGAAGAAAGATTTGAAGAAAGCCAAGTAGCCATTGAAGCATTCATCAATTCTCAAAAACTTCTCAAGTATCCATTTTCATCAAGGAGATCCATTGGTGGCCATTGAAGGATTCAAGCTCCATGGAGCCCTCTTGTTGAAGATTTCTTCATCTATATTCCTCCAAGTCTCTTCCAATTCAAGAACCAATTCAAGAACCCATTCAAGATTGGTGTTGAAAATATTAAAATAAATTGATCGAAGACATCATACATTCTCCATTCTCCATTCTACATCCATTTTGGTGCATCCATACTTGTGAATCCAAGTATTTGAATCCTCCACAAAGGCTTTTACATGAGCAAGGTGAATTGTTTCATTTACTTTTTTTATTCCAGCAATTTCAATTATATATATATTGGAGGTTAATTCCAAAGATGGGGTATGACTAAGGAAAACCCCTCCCCAACAAACAAACCCCTTTTTTTCTTGTAGGTACAAGTTCAGAACAATAGATCAGGATGGAGATTCAGATACCCTTTTCGGCAAACTTCCAGGATTTGAAAACAAAATTTTAGTTTGAGACTTTTTAGGTTGATTGTGACCTAGGGTGCAATCAAAAATTCTAGCAAATGGTGACATTGACTTGAGGGTACAAATCACAATTGTCTCATAATAGAAAAATATTTTTGGGTTTTGTCCATCTCTGCGTTTCTATTCCAGATCTGGTCTCAAATTTTCCAGAAACTCAACACATGCTTCATAAAACATCATCCCTTGATCTAAAATATTTAAAGGTTAGTGCATTTCTCCTATTCAATTCAATTAAGGTTTTCAATCTATCTAAATCTATTATACATTCAAATTAATCAAATCAATCAATCCCAAGTACTTACGATCTTCCTTCCTTATTCTTGCTTCTAAATGATTGATTCATTTATGCATTGATCCTTCCTTTTGGGTTAATCAACTTGGACCTTTCATTTTAATATTCAAGGATAGAAGGAGAGTGTCTTATTTACCCCCATAAAAATAATAAACAAAAACATATTCAAATGTAACAGATTTTATGTTAATTAACATACCACGAAACCTAGTTCATCCATTTTACCTTTTACATTTTGGTGAACCCGCGATAGACAACTCTTTATTTTTGGTGTTAGATTTAAATATTTTATGTTATATCTTGCATGCATATTAGATTAGTTTTCTTTTATGTTATTGCATTTCCTTTCAAAAATTAAAATCAACTCTTTGATTTCTAAATTAGTTCATTTACATTACATTGGTGTATGAGCTTTACCACTTCTAGTCCTACTTATAGTATTCCTGTTAGAAGAAGCCATAGACTCATGGGTTCCTTTGATCCCAAATCTTCCTCTCCTTTCTGTAGGATCTCAGATGACAACTTGAATACTCATGATTCCAATCCTTCTATGGAGCATAACTCTTCTCACTCATCTCATGATGAGGAGGATGCTTTAAGAGTTCCTCCTGAACAAGTGCAAAAAAATTTGACTGAACTTGATATAATACGAAATTGGCTTATCCAAGAAAACCATAATCAATATTACATTGAAGCTATAGATGCTCTTAAGAAAGTCTTTCATGATAGTGACCAAGGTGTTAATTTATTGCATGGTATCACTCATCTTGTACATTCAAATGTTAAACATTTAGCACAAGAGGCTCAAGATCTAGGATATACACCTCCTATCACTAGTCAAGCACCTTCTTCTATTCCTTTACCTAGCATTCCTACTTATAATCCTCCTTTGATGACTACATCTCTTCCAATTTCATCTATTCCTACGAGTCTTCCACTGGTATCTTTACCTACCTCACAACCTTCATATCATAGTGTACCTTTAACCTATACTAATCCTCTTCCAAGTGTGGTTCCAAATGTTCCACTGGTTGTGTCTTCTATTCCTTCTTCTTCCTACACATTTCCTACTATTTCTAACATTCCTATGCCACCTGTGTCTTCTAATGATTCCACAATTATTAGTTTGGCTCAGACTGTGTCCTCTTTACAAAAAAAAATTGCTTCATTAACTCAATCCATGTTTAGCATTCCTACATGTGACATGGGTAGTCCCTTATCTTTAGACATTATTAGAGCTACTATTCTGCAACAAACTGATATGCCTCGTCTAGACAATTAAAATGGTAAAGGTGATCCTATTACTCATGTTAAAACATTTCAAATCCTCTGTAGTGATTATGCTCATGAACATAGGATTTTAGCTAAATTGTTTGCTAGAACCTTTCATGATAAGGCTTTGCAATGGTATTTTTCTTTACCTCCTTATTCCATTGATTCTTTTCCTAAACTTACTAATACCTTCATTCAACAATTTCAAAATAACATTGGTCCACAAGTTTCCTTAACTAATTTAATGCATTGTAAACAAAGCATTAAGGAAAAATTAATTGATTCCATAGGTAGATTTAAGCATTTGTATGCTTAGATTTCTTATCCTATTTCTAATATTGATATTCGTCACATGTTTGTTTCAAATTTACAAAAAGATATTAAGATAAGATTCTACTTACTGAATTTACCTCTTTTCGACAACTTTGTGTAGCACTTCATCATTATCAATTACAAGTGAGTCAATTTGAGATCAACACTGCAATGGCTCATGTTCCAATTGATAAGAGTGACAATGCTCCTAACCCTAATAAATTTTAGAAACCTAACAATTACATAAAGATTAATAAATAGATGAATGTGGTTGCTGATTAAGTTGTTGCATCACACAATGCCACTTCTGCATCCACTTACATTCTATTATGAGTAGGTTTTTAAGTACTAATATGATTAATTTTCCTCCTATTTGACCTCTCCTTCCTACTACAATAGCTTTAAAATCCTTTGATTCTAAATCTTTTTTTCAATACCATCACCAGAATGGTCATGATAGTAAAAAATGTTATTCTCTATAACATAAAGTTCAAGACTTAATCAATTCCAATGCTTTATTTGTTGATAATATTGATGGTAATGGGAACAAATTTGTCACTCCTCATAATCAAAACCTTCAAATCTACACAAATCCTCTACCTACACATGATACTAATACTATCGCTCAACCATGTTCTGTGGATATCATTTACGATTCAAAGATGGATGATCTTAAACACATTGTTAATCATGTGGAGAGAATTGTTGTATCTCAACCTATTGTTCAAGATCCTTCACCTCCACCTCAACTTCCATTTCTACCTAAACCACAAAAACAAAGTAAGGATAAGTGACCTCAGGAACTTTCAATTACCTTTAATGATTTTGAGACTATTAAGGCTCCCGATGGTCCCCTTTATATTTATGCTAGGATTTCTAAGATACCTACACATGGCTATCTTGTTGATACCACATCCTTAATCAATGTTATTACTGAGGAAAATCTTTTTATGAAAGGCTTACAATGTGATTATTATGATCAATCAGATGCAGGGATCCAAACTTGTAATGGTTTTGTCTATCCTACACTTGGTTCTATCAACTTGCCCGTTGAACTTTGTGGCAAGATTGTAGATACTACCTTCATTATTGTTCCTACATCTTGTCAATTTCAAGTCAAATTTGGTTTGCCTTGGATAACTTATATGCATGCTATTTCTTCTCCTATTTATAAATGTCTTAATTTCATTCATAATGGGGAACTAAAAACTATTAATCATAGTCTATATCAACCTTCTAGGCCTAAAGATTGTGCTACTCTTGATTTCTTTTGGCCCTCATTACCTAACTCATGTCCTCCTCTCCCTGACAACCTTTTTATCTCATACCAAGCCTATAAACATTGCAAGATAGTTGAGTTAAGCATGCCTCTAATAGATCTCAACTGTGGTCTTTTTCCAACTCCTTCTATACCTTCTTTATCCATTACTGCTAATTCTATTACTCAAACTCCCAGTATTGCTACTCAGGCTACTGTGAATCCTATCAATCCTCCTACAAAACCTATGAAGGAATCAATGGTTATTCCTCCTAGTTCTCCACATATGTCAAACAAATCAAAACATAATAAATATGTTGATGAACGTCGTAAGAAGCGTAGAGCTAATGCTAGGGCCTGTGCTTCTCTTCTTTGAAACTCTTTATCTTATTTTGATCAACCTATGCCTGATGTGTTGAAAGAAGTCAATATTCATAATGATGTTAAGATGAATGAGTTTGATGATCCTATTCACATCTTAGATCCAATTTCAACTAATAATTATGAGGAGCATACTTTATAAGATCGTATTAATCTTAGTGATGAATATGATACCATTGACCTTGACATTGACTTACCTCCTATGCTTCAAACTCAATTGACAATTATACCTAGTATTGAACAACATGATTCTCAAGAGGATCCTTGTTTGGAAATTGCTATTATTCCTACTGTATTGGATATAGTCCCTCTTGTGAGTTTCCCACCTTCCCTACATGATATAAACCCAGATGGGGAGAGTAGGCGATGGGTCAATTGGATTATCCTTCGTGGTGCTACTTTCTTTGGGGAACAGTGTCAATTCATTTGCAATGATATCATGTTTATATGTACATGTTATCTTATGATCATACTAACCCCACAGTATGTAGATCCCTTCTGTGTTCTTTTTATGTTTATCTGATATTTCCCTTGATTTGTCTTCATTTGGGGGCATCTCGTAGTGGAAATGTAATCAATAGAGTTGTTTATGTTTCTGTTCAAGCCATTTCTCCTATTAAAGTGTTAGCAATGACTTTAACATGGGGACATGCATTCTACTCACCTTTTACAAACACACACACGTGCTCAAAACATTTTCCATACTTAAAACTTTTTCCCTTTATAGATTAAAGGATAATCCTTAAAGGATGGACATTTTAATTTTTAGGATCTCTTGATCCCTCCAGTTTAAATTTACACGAATCTCTTGATCCCTCCAGTTTCAATATACAATACTTTGATCCCTTTAGGTCAAAAGGTGTCCTTAAGAATGGATCTCCCTGATTAGTGGACTAGTGAGTAGCAACATTTACTAGGCAGTTCAACCCCATCTTTCCAGTTACACTTTTTCCTTGTCTTGTTCACAATGGGACATAAGTTCACATTGGGCGAGGTGACCATACCCTCTCTTTCCTTCTCCTTAATTGGTGATGTCTCTCTTATCATGATCTTAGGGTTGATAAAGAATTAAGTCCCTTGGGGGTTTGAGGATTTTTTTTTTCCTTTATGATTCCAATAATATTATCTATTCTTTATGATCTCCTTTAACAAGAGTTTGCACTGAGTCCATACTCTTGCTAAAGTGGGGCCTAAATGTATAGTCAAAAAATGGAAGCACTTCCATGATAAAATAATTTATCCTTCTGAGTAAGTGGTTTGGGGTCATGTCAAGTGCCTTGAATGGGTTCCTAACTTTGATCTAGCTTTATCCCCCTATTTTTCCCCATTTCCACTCTTTCTATCCTATTTCTGGCAACCCAGACTGAGAAACTGGGATTTTAGCCTTGAGGTCTAGGTCAACCTTTTTGGGTCAAGGTTTCCCACAACCTTGACCTAGGTCTAGGTCAACCTCAACCTAGGTAAAGGTCTACCTCAACCTTGACCTAGGTCACAATTGACCTTTATCAGGTCCGAGGCCCAATTTCCAGAATCTTAAGGTTTCCAGATGTCGATCTTTGGGAAAAGTTAATTCCCGCTTCTAGGTCGGCTACTTCAGACTTCGGGACAACAAATCCATAATTATATTTAACATAGGTCCTCTTCTAGGGGCATGGGTCCAATTATAATTTAATTCTCCTATGTCAGCTTCTCTAAAATATTGTGCCCTAATTTCATATAAAAGGAAGCTTTGTCCTCTCATTTTCTCTAAGCATGACTAAGCACTAAGAATCATTATCAAGCATAATTGCAAGAAATTTCAAAGACTTGAAGAGTGAAGTTAAAAGGTGAAGAAGAAATATTTGAAGCAAGCCAAGTAGCTATTGAAGCATTCATCCATTCTCAAGCACTTCTCAAGCATCCATTTTCATCAAGGAGATCCATTGGTGGCTATTGAAGGATTCAAGCTCCATGAAGCCCTCTTGTTGAAGATTTCTTCATCTACATTCCTCCAAGTCTCTTCCATTTCAAGAACCCATTCAAGATTGGTGTTGAAGATCTACAAAGCATTTGATTGAAGACATCATACATTCTCCATTATCCATTCTACATCCATTTTGGTGCATCCATACTTGTGGATCCAAGGATTTGAATCCTCCACAAGGGCTTCTACATGAGCAAGGTGAATTGTTTCATTTACTTTGTTTATTATATAAATTTCAATTATTTTAGTTGAGGTTAATTCCAAAACCGGAGTTTGACTAAGGAAAACCCCTCCCCAACAAACAAACCCTTTTTTTTCTTGGAGGTACAGGTTTGGAACAACAGATTGGGACAGAGATTTGGATACCATTTTTGGCAAACTTTTGGGATCTAAAAACATAATTTCAGTCTGACACTTTTTAGGTCGATTGTGACCTAGGAATCAATCAGAGATTCTAGAAAATGGTGACATTGACTTGAGGGTACAAATTGGAACTATCTCATAATAGAAAAAGATTTCTACGTTTTGTCTGTTTCTCCAGTTCTATTCCAGATCTGGTCTCGGATTTTCCAGAAACTCCACATAGGATTTAGAAAATAGAATTCTTTGATCTATAATATTTCAAGGTTAGTGCATTTCTCCTATTCAATTCAAATAAGTTTTTAAATCTATCTAAATCTATTCTACATTCAAATTAATCAATCACAGGTACTTAAGATCTTCCTTCCTTATTCTTGCTTCTAAATGATTGATTCATTTATGCATTGATCCTTCCTTTTGGGTTAATCAACTTGGATCTTTCATTTGCATATTCAAGGATAGAAGGAGAGCATCTTATTTAGCCCCATAAAAATAATAAACACAAACATATTCAAATGTAAGGTATTTTATGTTAATGAACATACCACCAAAGCTAATTCATCCATTTTACCCTTTACATATATATATATATATATATATATATATATATAAGTTAAAACTCTCTCTCTCTCTCTCTCTCTCTCTCTCTCTCTCTCTCTCTCTCTCTCTCTCTCTCTCTCAGCATATCTAAATTTATATGTTTCTGTCTCTATTTCTCTCTAGTTTCATATGTTTTATCTCTTTCCCTCTCCTCCTCAAGCCCTATATATTCTTATATCTTTATCCCTCTATCACTGTTTCTCACCATCTATATGTTTCTCTATGCAATTAAATTCCTTTATATCTCTCTCTATCTCTTCCTCTCTACCTTCCCTCTCCATCCATATATTTATATATCTGTTTCATTACATATACCCATTTAAATTCATCTATCTATTTTAACTTCTTCATCTCTTGCTCGATCTTGATCTCTACCTTGATCTAACAATCCTCCTTTATTTTTAGAAATGTATCTACTCTACCAATTTACCTCTCACTATTTTTATGTGTTTATATCTATTTATTTTCCTCTTTATATATAACTCTAGTTGATATTCTATTCAAGAGAGTTTAAATCTAATGATAGTGAAAACCTTACTTACCTTCCATAAAGGGATAATATAAATCTAATCCTATGATGTTAATTGATTATGAGGTCTTCATTACTGAGGGAGATGTTTTGTAAAATAGTTATAAATTTTTTCATATGTTAAATTAGAAAACTTGTCATTATATGTTTTGATCATTACAAAGGGTTACTTGCATATAACATTTATTTGACAATGGGAGGGATATGTTGGAAACATTAACATAGAAATCATGATGTATTCATATCAATTAGATTAAAAATAGTTGGCCCTCGAATTTTTTTGAAGTACTATAGCCCAACGAGTGCTTTCATATTTCCATATCCCTAAAACCGTTACTCCTAGTTTTATTTTTATGAATTCACTTCTCTTTTAATCTTTTGTTACCTAAGAAGTGTCTATTTTTTATTACCTATGTGAATTTGTAAGTGTTCATAGTTGTGGAATTACCAGTCCCTTTGCCTAAAAACTTCCAACATAACTACAAAACAAAGACTTTATCATTTCCTAAGTTATAATATAATTATCTTGCATAGATCATATCAAAAGGATCAAATGGTGTGGACAAATTTGTATGAGCCATGTTAGAACCTTTACCTTTATTTAAGAAATTATTGAATTAGAAAATATATGCATTGTCCTAGTTGATACGATGACTCCTAACCATGCACAAAGATCATTTTGAACCCATCTTCATTGTTTAAAAATTTGAAAGATGACACATCATATCAGTGTTAGAGGATCAATGACTAGCACATTTTTAGACAGAAGGTTTTTGTAGCTTTTTGACACTAACTAATTATGCCATGTATCAATGGTGGGCATAGACGAGAAATAAAATTAGTTCATTTATGATCTCAGATTGTACTCATCCACTCTATTGCAAAGAGGAGAGATTAATGGACAATGTTAAAACTTTCTCTATAGGTAATTCCTAATTTAAATTTTAACTTTTTTGATCTCACTTTCAAGCAGTGTGTCAAATTTGTTGTAAGTGCATAAACAAGAATAGTTGCATTGATATCAGTAGATCCAAGCTAGTATAAGAATTTTAGAAGCATATATATGTAGAATATCATTCATTTTTATGTATGTATGTATGTATGTATATATGTATTTATGTATGTATAACATAGGTTACCAGTGACAGAGTATATATATATATATATA
>MU224589.1:976845-1005195 GCA_018584345.1 Thuja plicata | reverse complement strand
GATTCCCAACTGTCATCTAGTAGTAACTAAATACCGTCGGCTACACATAATATAACTAACACAGCATAATGCAAACTCTATTGCTAATATCATCCCCCCTAAAAAAAAGTCATCTCTGGATGACAACAAAATGTCCCAGACAGAACAAGATAGGAATTTTGAACCATGACATACAAGAACCAAAACATGTTTCTCAGTCTCAGCCTCTACCAAGTGTTACAAATCTAGTGCTCAGATGATATTTCCTCCATAGCCAATTTGTCCTCAATAGCCATGCTCCTCCCGAGCTCTCTATGCCTCCACCACACTAGCCTCATGTCCAGCCAAGACATACTCCTGAAAGTGTAGTATGCTGCTACCACTCTCGCCACAACTGGCACATGAAAAATCAATGCCTGCAACATCTCTAGGTATCATCTACTCAACCTATGTGTTCACAACCTCCAAATCCATCTCCATCAGTGGCTTATGTCTTCCCCTCCAACGCTTAGATTCAAACTTCTTTCTCACCGAGTGGAACAAACCCAATGCTTACCCTGACGGCACTGGTACCCCAAACTCTAGGTTGTACTGTGCCTCAAAAATAAAATGGGGGTCTAGGGGAAACTCCCCCAGTGGGGTCAAGGGGAAACACCCCTGTGGGGGTCCTGGTGTAGCACCCCAAGTGGGGTCAAAAGGAGAGTTCCCCTATACGGTCTAAGGGCAGTGCCCCAGGCGGGGTCAAGTGGCAGCACCCCCGCAGGGTCCATGGCGCACACAATTTTCTTGCCTCTCTCCTCTGCCAACTGCATTATGGTGCGTGTGTAAAATTCCTTCCCTTCGGTACCACCTCCCTAGCTTCCTACCTATCATACAACACTGAGCTTTCTTCCTCTTCCTTTCTCCGTACGGTAGCAATGAATCACTTCTTTGTGTGTCTTGTGTAGCTTGGGATTCTTTCTTCTAACACTTTCCTTCTTGTCTAACTTCCTCTCTTCTTCAACTGTCGTATTGTAATGCAAGTGGATGGAATAATTCCACCCATTTTACCCTCTGAATAGCTATACGATAGTATGGTCCATATCCCTTCAGCTTGTGCCCTTCGTACAGTGATCACTTTGTGTCTACTATTTTGGCAACATGTCATATAGTTCTCTCAACTATCATACGACCTTAAGTGGCTCTCATGCAATTTTCCTTTTCCATAGCGAGCTGTACGGTACTATACCATACAGTGTTTTACTTGTGTGTGGTATTTTTCCCTTGCCTTATGATAAAACTGCTATGTGGGGGTTGATATGCCATACGGTGATTGCTAATGACCAGGCTACAAAAATTGTAAGGTCGTACGGCCTTATAACTATTCCTTTGCCCTTTTATTGTTTTCATTTGTCATTTTGTGGGCCCGTATGGTATTTTAAGTTCTAGGTTGCCATATGGTCATACGACAGTGAGCCGTATGGTTTCTTCATTTAATTTTCTTGTCGTACAGCCTTGATCCATATGATGTCATTTTTTTTTTATACATAATTTATTTATTTGTTCTTTTTTATAAAAAAAATTTTTAGATCTAGTTACCTTTTGGATGCTTCTATAGTCATTCATATGGATGACTCTCGGGTCTTCTGCTCACCCTTTGGAGTCCCTTTCCATCCTCTTGGGTCATCCTTTTGGTGACTCTTAGGTGGGTCCAGATGTCTCTCCGGTCGGGCCTCTTGGGTCCTCTTCCATCCTCTCAAGTCCTGGGTCCCTCTCGGTTCCAACCTCTCTGGGTGGGATTTCAATTTGAATTCGTTGATGATTGTGCATATCTCTAGTTCATTGAGAGTCTATAGCTAGATGGCCCCGTTGTAGTAGAATTCCCAAACTTTTTCCTTGGGTCTATTTTTGATGGTAATCCAAAGGCTGGGAACCATAAGTTCTATAGGGACCACGATCGATGACCCATACATAAGAAGAGGGAGAATAAAGAATTTTAAGGTTGCTGCTATGAGGTTCCAACCATCGCTGACATGAGCATCATCACTAAGGTTTTTCCCCTTTGATTTTACCTCCTAGTATTTGATTGGTTCTTCCTTTGTAAACTGGTGTGCGGGGGTGGCTTCCTCCTCCCTAATGCTTAGCATGTTACAAGATGGTGTGAACAACTTGTAATCTTCCATTTTCCAATGAAAGAGGTTATTTATTGAATCTCCATCATCACCAAAACACTCTTCCAACTCCAAAACCCCTTCATCATTGGGCTCTATTCTTCTTTTCCCTCCATCTTCTCCCAATTTCTCTCCTTTGGATTTTGAGTCTGAAGATGCTAACTCCTCGCTCACCATTTGTGTGCGGAGATCAATCACATACTTCCTCCTAGTAGTCTCCATGGTGAGTGTGTTCCACTTCCATTTGTGGTTCACTTTCATCGAGGTGAGCCACTCTCGTCTCAAAATATCCTCGTACCCCTTTTTCTTTATTGGGAACACCACAAAGTTGAGTACGAAGGGTTGTGTCCTAATCATCATGCATTGAGCCATGAGGGTTCTAATGGGTTTGATGTCATGCTGGTCCACTCCCAACAAGTTGAAGGTTGGAGGCCACAACATGGGTTTCCCCAACTTTTTCCATGTCTCCTCCGAAAGTACATTTACCCAGACCCACCATCTACAATGGTGTCTGTGAGAGTGGTGCCAAGGATACCGATCTCAACAACTGTCGATTACCTCCCATTGTTTATAGCAAGTATCATCAGATCAATTGTAGACCCTCTAGGGATGTCCATATGTGTAGTATTTTTCTACGTGGCCAAGTTCCCCAATAGTGTCGTTCCCAAGTGAGGCATGGTGTCAAGGAGGTCTTGGAGTTTCACCGATACCTCTAAATGTAATAGTTGTCTAACAATGTTTTGTTCTACCTCCCTCTAGTCTGAGGTGGTGGCCATCTCCTATGTTTATTTTTGTGTCTTCATCTCCTTCTCTATTTCTTCCTTAGCCTCCCATGCCCATTATTTTTTTGTTCAAGGGTCTCAATATGTGGCTTTCTTTTCTTTCCCTCAGGTGATGGTCATTATCGTACTTGCGCTTCCATCTATGTCTATCCAATTAAAGCCAAATTTTGGGTAGTTGGCATCCTCATGGTTGCTAGGAACACACCAACGACATATCTTTTGTGAAGTTTCGCCCTTGTCGCAGTCCTTTGCAAAGTGTCCCAATTGATTTCAAGCTCAGCATTGGATCGTCGGTCGACCCTTGGAGTCATATTGTATTCAATTCTTTGTGTTGGTGTTGGTGTTGTTGTTACTTCCCCTTCCACCACTATGTTGGTTGCCTCTATACCCACCTGATGTAGATGGTTTCTCTTGTGTAAATAGCACTTGTTGATTCCTCACTTTCATAGTGTATGGGCATTCCTTGCTAGAATGGACCAGGATCTGCCAAATGTAACACAATGCATTTTTGGGACATGACCCCTTCGTATGGCCGCTCCCCTTGTATTTTGTACACCACATGTCATCTTCCCCCTTGCTAGTACCCCCTTTCATGGTCTTAAACTCCTTCATCATTCTCTCCATGTCTTTTTGGAGTGCAATGAATTTTTTCTTCGACTCGCCATCACTGCTACTATCATCATTCGTAGTGTCATCTTTGTCAGAAGAAGACTTGCTTCTTTTCTTTTTTGAGGTCTTATGTTGATTCTCCAAGTCCATTGCTTGCTTATAGGAATCTTTGTATGAGGTGGGGGGCACTATCTTCATTTTCCTATGTAGGTTTGATTTTTGTCCCTCCAAGAACCATCTTTTATTCAGGCCATCCACTGGCTAGCTCTCCATTTTTCTGACTAACTCCTTTATTCGATGGTTGTAGGCCCACATAGTCTCCTTCTTGCCTTGTTTGGTACCATATATCTCTAAAAAAATTTCATTGTCATCCCTCAAGAGTCAAAACACCTTTTTGAATTCTTTCTTGAGTTCATCCCAAGTGGTCACCGTTGTTTTGTCCACATTAGAGTACCAGTCGATGACTACCCCTCTGAGTGTGGTGGGAAACAATTTCACCCATTTTCCTTGGTCAATGACTCTATTTGTAGACTAGATTGTCTAACACATATGACAATGTCATACTGGATCTTCCTTTCCATCTCCGTGGAGTTTTGGCAACTTCTCCTTGTTGGTCACCATGTTTACTTTTCTAGGCACCGACTATGTTTGCAGCATGTTATCACTTTTTCTTGTAGAATCAATTAAAATAGAAATAAATTCTTGACGCTCAATTCCCAATTCAAATTCATACATGAACAAGGCTAATTAACAAGGATATAATCCTTCTTCACTTTGAGCTCCACAAACTCAGGTGGGTGTATCTATCTTAAGATTCAGTAAGTGACTTAGAATCTAGCAGTGGATCAAGGATTCATGATCCTTCTTATTTTTAAGTTCTTGGAACTAGGAAGGTTAACCTATTGATTCTCTCTCTAAGGAATCATCAAAATGAATTGTACTTCTTAATACAATTAGCTAAACATCCACATATCTTGATAATAGAAAGTAAACATTGTCAATATTTGATTGATTGATGATAATACTACTATTCAGAACTTGACCAGTGCCTAATCCATCGGGCCATAGAGTCACAATGAAAATAGAAATTCATCAAAGATAATTAATCTAAAACAACAAGATCTTAGATAATATTCCTTACAAACTATCCTCTCACTCTCATATCCATGTATCAAATTCTTGCACAAACCCTAACCCCCTGGAACTATCTTTAAGATTTCAACCATCCTTGATAGCAACTTACAAATGGAAACATAGTTACCTTGCAACTGATACATTTAACATGCCTTACATATCAAACATAGAAAAGCTGAATAAAATTCAGGAAGACATCAACAATTTGAGACTGGAAATTCCATTGTATTTTTATTAATAACCTTATGATTTCAATATATTCAAACTGACTGTAGACTTGAAAAACTAAGCACCATTCAAAATTCTGCTTTGCAGTTTTTATTTTTACCATCCTTTACCATATAATACAACCTGCTATTTATAGATAGCCTTAGTCATCTGAGAATCCTTTAGAAAATAAGGATGCAACAAGCTTCAGATGACTAAGCTATAGGACAAAATTTACAATTCTCAGATAGGACAAAAATTAGGCATAGAGAATAACCACTCTTTGTTACAAGATACATAGTATTTTGTCTTATGGCCACCTAAATGCTTGCAACTGCCTTGGAGTTGTTAGGTCCTCATCATCTGGGATTTGTTATCTTCATTGATGCAAAATTATGTACTTGCCTTTGTTCAAACTGCTAGGCATTACTGGTGCTCGCTGTCACTCCTACATTACTACTTTCTGTTATTCGAGTGACTATACCATACTTGCTTACCCAGGTGGTAAACACCTCATCATTCAGCCAAATGAAGCTAATAACCTCATCCTTTTGGTTGTTGAACTCCTCCCAATCATTACTGGCCTTCTCAATATTTGATTCCCAAGATTCAAAAAATGCCCTGGATTTGTTGAAAATGTTAATGGTTACTAAAAACCAACCTATGTTTTCCAATATGATAATGTTGTTTTTCCTATTGGTTAGTGCTTCATTCTATTTCCTTAGCCACAAGGATTCATTTTTTATGTCTCCATCCTTTTTGAACATGTTAGGAAACATATCATACCTATCTCTAGATAATTCTCCTCTAAAGGTCTCTATCTATTTGATGACCACATTTTTCTTGATGTCCAAGTCAGTCATCAACTTAAGGAATTTGTAAGTCCTTTTTGATATGATATGAATATTATTCTACTCCTTTGAGGTGGAATAAAATTACTTCACATGGACTTTCTTCCCTATCTAGCTATCAATTATTAAGCCCTAACACTCTTTACCTTCATCATGCTTTCTTATTATGCTGACAATCTTCTTTCCCATCAAATAAAGATTAGGAAGATTGACTTCATCGTCACACCTCTTGAGGTTAAAGTATATCTTATCATAATGCCTTTGCTTCACCAATTCTTCAACTTCTTTATATGCAGGGGATTCCTCAAGATCCTTTTTGTCTTCTTCTTCCAACCTTGATCTTTCAATGACCAACCTATTCTTCTCAACTTCTAACACTTCTTTCTTAGCATCAATGATCGCTTGGGTAGTAGGGCTTACTCATGTAGGGGATGGGGGGTAAGTCACAAATGGGCTGGATGATGAGGATTGGTGAGGTTCCTAAGAAATCATCACCTGGGGCATTATTTGAACTGTCTGCCTCCCCTCCAAAATTGCTATTATGTTATCCTTTTGCAAGGATTTAACCCTTTCATCATTATATGCTTTCAATACAAATTCATATTTCTAATTTAGGCTATTATAAGCCTCTTTCTCCTTTTCAGCCACCCTCAGGTTCAGATTAGTTGTTTGAAGGACAAGGTTTGATGCCTCAGTACTTGAGGTATCAGAAACTCTTTTGACAATGAGGCTTCCTACATCCTCAATTTTATCATCTTCTTTCACTCTTCTTCTGTCTTTCTTCTTCAAGGCCCAGATTGCTAGGGCTATATTATTTTCACAAAATTGGGCCCCAATTGATGTTCCAGTAGTACTCAACAGTTTTGACTCCTTTCTAACAGCATCAAAAACTATGGCATTAGCCAAGTCCCACTGAGGTAGGATAAGGACTCCCTATTTCTTGACCAATTCTCTACCCTCTTCAGGGGTCATTTTGTCAAATTGAGACATTAGCTCCTGCTTGACCTCTTTTTCTATATCATCTTTAGCAACATTTGGTTTATCTTCCTGCAACCTTTGGCATTTATTTTTGAACTCATCAATGTGAGTTCTCCAAAGAAACTGAATGAAGGCCCTAGTTTTGACAAAGTTATCATCTGACAAGAACTCCTCACTGGCCTACTTAGTTACAAGATCTAGTTCTTTACCTATGAATTCTGCCACTGTGAGATTATAATTTGTAAGTGTAGGTGCCTCTTGCACTCCTTGTAATTCTTGGGAAGTAACAAAAACCTCGCCAGTGTTCCTCATTTGAACCAATTGTTCAGCAATGGCTTGGTCATCGAAATGTATAGGGGACTAGGAGGGAGAGTAAAACTCACTCTCTTTCTCTTTGCCCTCCACCTTTTGTGTTTTGGGGGAGGGCATTTATTAGGCACTAGTACTTGCTAGCCTCTTTCCTTTATGCTCATAAGGTTTATCAACTTTGGGCATGATAGTAGTGTACCCTCTCCTCTTGTACACCACATAATTCCCTGGTGAGACTACTCTTCCTTGCAAAAGTTTGCTCAAGATACCATGAGCCTTCTCTGGTTTATCTTCTATTATCATTTTCTTCTTCTCACTGAGGGTCTACATGATTCCCTTGAATAAATTCATTAGGGACTCAATCTCCTTGGCCCAAGAGAAAAAATCCTTCAAAGGATCATAAGACTTATCAAAATTTTGCACAAAGTCCAAAGACTTCTTGTACACCAGCCATTTCTCTTTCCTGACCTCCTAGTCACCTAGATCAAAAAAATTTCTAATAATATTCTCAGGGTAATTAAACTGGTGCTCTAATATTAAGCACTTGGTTATTTTTCTAAATATGCCCATTAGAAAATCCTCATTATCTGCACACCTAGATACAAATGTTGCTAAGTGGTAAGTTTCAAAATACTTATCAAACTGTGCCCACCCACCCTTTACTATAATGAAATGATGGGCTCTTGTAAGAGTTGGGAAAATGCTTGCCTTCATTTTTCTTGTTAGGGCTTCCTCATGTAATCCACCCAATTATCTCAAAACCTCTGCAATTCCAATCTTTAAAGGTACTTTGTAGGGCAAAATATTGGGGGTTCCCCTGAACCCATAAACCCTTATCAATGAAGAAACTGGGTATAAAATCAAATCTCCCCAATTATGGGAAATTTTTAACTCTAGGGAAAATTCCATGGGTCTTAGCAACCTCATCATGTTTGTATGGATCCTGGTATTCTGATTGCACAACAATGACCTAAGCCTAGTGGCAAAAACACTATCAAAGTATACATAACTGGCTTATTTTCTATCCCATGACAAATCATCACTCCACATCTGAATAGGTAAATCCTTATTAGCTTGGAACTTAGTCAGGTCCATCTCTTCCTCAAAGAAGTCAGCATTATTAAAAAAAAACATGTGCATCATAAGGGAATACCATCACATTGGCTAAAGTATGTTGCTATCTTGGATACCTGCCAGACCTTCATGCATTTGTTGGGAAATGTAAGAGGCATAGTCAAAAACTACTAATAGGTGGGGATGTAGAATCTGAACCTCCATGAGCATTATATGAACATGCATTGATACTTCTTGATCTTCTCCTAGAACCTGGCACAGGGTAATATACATTTTCTTGGCTTTTCCATTGAAATAATCTAATTTAAATGGCTCTGGTGTGTTAGGCCCTACAACAATCAAGTCCCCTATCTTGTTAAAGTATCCTTTCAAGGCCATATTTCTGTAATACTCCCTCTAGGGCTGGTATACTATGTTAAAGTATTGGAAGTCAATATCATCCATTTTTATTGAAGTATCACTCAACTTAAAAATTCTTCTAATTTCATGAATTGAGATGGTCGACAACACATTTCCCTATGTATCCCTAACAACCCTGGATACTTTGTCATAAGTATTGGATATCAGAGTGAACAAATCTATATCCATGAATACCCCGGGTACTATCAACTTTCATACATCCAAGTCCCATATGTTACAAATTGGGGTAGTAGCATTTCTTTGGCTATATGTAGTTCTAAACACAGTTAAAACATTCAGACTAGTTTTAACATATTTAGCCCATCTACCCGAGTCATACAAGCCTTCTCCTATTTTGAAATGGGAATGTGATGGAACTATTCTCTTGATTTGGGTTGCATCACACATGGACCCTTTTAATTGTTGCAACAGATCCTCCCTAACATTTATCTTTTGGTAATCTACTTCTCCTAAAATTTCAATCCTAGGGGCCATTCTAAACCTAAGGCTTTTTCTTGAAATGAAATTTGGATTTTGAAATGATAATTCTAAAAGCCTTTTGAACTGCAAATCTTACTAGGAACCTGAATTTTTGTGAATTAGAGAATAGTTACCAGTTCTATGATTTTTTCATGAGGAGCTGAATATCTCTACAATTATGTTCTTTGCTCAAATGACTTTGGTAAATTATTGTGGGTTCAAGTCAAATTAACTAGTTTTACGGTTTCAATCATATCAGTCATTCGTATTGAATTCGACTGGAGTGGCCACACTTTTTGCAATCAATATTCCTGCTTGAAACTCGCGGCTTAATGGCTCACTAAAAATTATTTAAAATAACTTTGAATTTAGGTCGTAGATCATAAAGAACATCTCTTTCATCTGATGGTTCTCTTCTTTTCCTAGAAACAACTGTTCACCTAGGACACTTGTCGGCACTGCTTAATCGCTTGTCCATTAGATTTTGTTCACTTTACCTCTAAGTGATTAAGCAAACCATCTGATATTTTTACACTTGCATCCTTATTAACATGACTTCTACACTATACTAGACCCACCTTTTATGCCACGCATCGCTCAGACTTAATCACTTACCCATAAGATCTTGATCGGTTTGCCTTCTAAGCTATTAAGTTGGCCATTGGTTCTTTCTGACATCCCATGCCTTTAACATGACAACTACACTATGCAGGACCATTATGACCTCATTTGGACCCACCTAGGACACATGGAATTAAGGCTTAATCGCTTAAGTGATAGATGTCAATCAACTTTTCCTTAAGTCATCAAGTGAGCCGTCAAATCTTTTCAAACTTCTCCAAAAGTTATCCTGTGACCAGCTTCACCTTTAGTGGACCACACATCATCATCTTGACACCCGTCAGCACCACTTAATAGATTAGGTGTTAGATCTCAATTACTTTGAATTTAAGCCCTTAAGCCGTTTGTTAGATGAAAAACAAGTTAATTGTGCTTTAATCATCACCAGCTCTGAATATCTGGGTCCACTAACTGCCAAATGTCAACACCACTTAATGGCTTAACTAAAAGATGTCAAGCATCTTGGAGATAAGAAATTAAGCCCACTGTTAGATCTTTTCAAACTTTAGTCACCTTCATGCTGTCTACGATAGGACCCATATTACTTCCCTTGACATGAGTCATCACCACTTAATCGCCTATCCATTAGATGGTGTGCACTTTTCCTTTAAGTGATTAAGTCCACTGTCAATTTTTTATGACTTGCCCACTATTTAGCTAAGACCTTTTATGACCATTGGACCCACCAAGGACACATGTCACTCAGACTCAATCTCTTAAGTGATAGATGTCATGCATTTTGGAGATTAAGCCATTAAGTGATCCGTCGGATCAAAACAGAAGTGCCCGACATATAATGAATTTAATTAATACCTCAGTGGACTTTGGAATTTGGGAATAATGTGAGACCGTGGTGTTAGGACTAACAAATTTAATACACATGACCACTTTTAAAATGAACCCATTCGAGACATGACTTAAGTGAAAAAGGTAACGTAAAATTAGAAGGCTTTTCAACACTTAGGGTTTTTATGACCAAAATTACACTAGGAGACATGAAACAAGGTTGTTATCAACATTTTCAACTAGGTCAAGGGTTAGAACATAATTTTAGTGGCATGAGAACAAATTTTAACCATACTTTTAAACCTTTGAACAACATGAATGACAGGGTACCTCAAAATTTTACAAGACACAGCCTAAACAGGAAATAGCACCAATAGTGGCTCTCTCTGAGGATGCTTAAACACCAGGTTATAATAAGAGCCATAGATCTCTTAGGAGGCAGACCACAAACCAGACTAACCTACTACTGGAAACAAGCACACAATATAAAGCAAACACACCTATACATATAATACATACTACTGTGCACAGAAAAGAAGAACTAATTGAAGAAATTTTTTAGGAATTGTCCATGCACTAGCAATTCCTATTCTCCATCATCTAAATTCTTGAAGAAATATGAATCTTTTCCAAAAAATAGAGATATGACAAGAGGCCCCATCCATAGTGACTCAAACTTTTTGTGCTTACCCTTATCTTCAGCCCTGGTATTCCATTTCAATAGAAATTCACCAGGTTGAAACTTTCTCCCATCTGCCCTTCTCTCAAAAGGATACTTCATTTTTTGTTGCAATTTGATATTTTCTCTCTATCTTTCTCTCCTTATTTGATCCAATTCTACCAACTGAACGATTCTTTCTTCCATAGGTTCAGATATTTCCATTTCTTCATCTTGGATAAATTTATAGATTGGGAGAAAATTATTGATGGGCATTCTTGATTGAATACCATAAACCAATTCAAAAGGAGATTTTCCAGTGGCCTTCTTGACAGTGATCCTATCAGCCCAAAGGGAAAATTTCAATTTTAAATTCCAAGATCTTTTATTTCCTTCTAATGTCTTTTTAAAATTTTTTAAGATACCCTTGTTACAGGATTCTTCCTCACCATTGGCTTGAGCATGGTATGGGGATGAATAGGACATAACAATTCCCATATCGGAGAAAAAATCAGTAAATTCTTCAGACCTGAAGCAGATGGCATTATCCATTACCAACTTGAGGGGAACACCAAATCTTGTAATCACATTATCCATCAAAAATTAAATAACCACAGTGCTTGTTGCTCTCTTAGTTGGGTTTTCCTCTACCCATTTTGAAAAATAATCTGTTACCAGCAAAATCCAACTATGCCCCCCACTTGATTTCTCAGCAAACTCTCCTATGAAGTCCATTCCCCACATAGCAAAGGGAACCTCTTCTACTATAGGGTTTAATAATAACGCTCCTGAATACTTCATCTTGCTTCAGAATCTTTGGCATGGCTCACATTTCATGAAAAAAGTGTAAGCATCTTGAAACAAACAAGGCCATAGTATCAAACTCTTAGAATTTTATGAGCTGTTGATCTAGCAGAATAGTGCCCTCCACACATTCCAGCATGCATTTCCTTTAATACCTTCTTTGATTGACCTTTTTCAAGACATAACAACAGGATCCCATCTCTATTTTTCCAAAACAAATCACCATGCAAAAAAACACATTTCTGAGATTGTAATCTCAAACTCCTCCTTTGGTTTTCATTCAAGTTATTCAGACATCTAGCATTTTTAAGAAATATACAATATTGGCATACCGGGGTTGCATTTCAATACTTGTCAAGCAATTCTCATTTGCATCAAAATTGTTAACTTGGACAAAATTTAGAAATTTTCTTTTGTCATAAACTTAGCCAATCCTAATCCCCTCACCAACTTAGTGATATGGATGTCTAAATCAAACTCTTTAATTTTGTTTATCCATTTGCATCTTTTTCCTATTACTTCATTCTGAATAAAAATTTCCTTGACAGAAGCATAAGGAACATAATAATTTACTTTAGCTTAAACCAAATATGGCCTGAAAGCCTTGACTACTTTTACCAGAGCATAAGTTTTTTTTTCCATCAATTGATAGTTTAACTCAACAAACTGCAATGACGTGCTGAAAAATGCAATGGGATGTTCAAATCCCTCACCATCCTTCTACAATAGGACTGCTGCAATTGTATGGAATGAAGCAAAGTAAAAAAAGAAAAGTTCTTGGTGTAATCAGGGGATACCAAAACTAGTGCTTCCTGAATACCTTTTTTTATTTTTTCAAAAGTTGACTTTGCCTCTGAGTCCCATTCAAATTTCACATTTTTTTTCAGCAATTTGACAATAGGCTTAACCAATTCTACAAAGTTAGCAATAAATCTCCTAACAAAATTAATTTGCCCTAGAAATGATTGTATGCCTTTTAGGTTCCTGGGAGCAAGTACCTTTTGAATGGCTTTGACTCTTTCAGGATGTATTCTTACTCCTTCTTTTGATACTATGTGTCCCAAGAGATTTCCCTCAGTAACAACAAAGTGACACTTTTTTGGGTTTAAAGATACCCCATACTCCAATTCTTTTATCATCACCTTTTCCAAGTGACTACAATTATCCTCTGCTCTTTTTGAGAAAGCCATCAAATCATCTTGGTACACTACCATCAAAACATCTATAAGGTCTTTTAGATCTACATCCATATCCCTTTGAAAATTTGCACCAACATTTTGAAACCCAAATGGCATATGAGCATACACATAAGTGCCCCAACGGGTAGTAAATGTTTTTTTGAATTTCTCAGATTCTTTAACCATCACTTGATTGTACCCTAAGAATCCATCCATCATAGACAACAAATCACACCCAATGACTTTATGCAATATAGCCTCCATGTTAGGTAGTCCATAGTTATCCTTCAATGAGGCTACATTCAGATTTCTGTAATCAACACACAATCTTATGTCCCCATTTTTCTTTCTTATAGGGACTAAGTTAGAAACCCATGATGAATGTTTTATAGGCTTAATTATACCTACACCTCTTAGTTTCATCAACTCTGCCTACATTTTCGTAGCCAGCAAAGATTAATGGGCCTTTTTTTTTGTTTGAATGGTTTTATACTTTCTTTCAAAGGGATATCATGCTGAGATAATTATTTTATATAAGCTTTCAAATCCTCATAAGACCATGCAAATACATGTTTATATTTTTTCACAAATTTTATCAAATTCTATCTCACATTGTTGTCCAATTTTTTACCAATGTAGACTAATTGGGGAGATGTTTCAGATCCCAAATTAACTCCCTCTAAATCTCCCACCTTGGCATTGGACTTCTGAGTCATATAATTGTCATTTATGCGGAACATACCTTCCAATTCAACCAACCCCTTGGGAATGTGATTAGTGTCCAATTGGATGACCTCCTAATAAAAGATACACTCGTTATTGTCCACAATTGATACTAGAGATTCACAATGAATCTTATAACCATCATATTGGTCTACACACTGGATAAACCTGAGAATATCATCATCATCCTCAAATACTTGTCAATTATGAATATTATCAGGAACTACACGCCTACTTTTTATTTCAACCACAGACATACCAGTAAGAGTGGCATCATTATTTTTCAGAGCAAAATTTTCCAAGAAATATACCATTATGTTGTTGGATCTCTATATCCATAGGATATTGAAGCATCAAAGAATTATATTCTATCCTAGACAACATACTTATACAATTTTAATCTGTCATCTTTAGCAGAATAATGCTCCCTAATCTAAGATATAATTAACTGGGAATCTCCATGAAATTTTAAATACTTAATACCATGCTTGATAGCAATATCCATTCCCAAAATCAAGGCCTCATACTTGGCAGTATTGTTTGTGCATTGAAAATTCAGCAGGAAAGAGTATTTGAAAGTGACACCTGATGGGGAAATAAAGAAAACTCATGCTTCATATCCTTCCTTTAAGAATCCTCCATCAAAGTACATTTTCCATAGTCCATTTTTTTTGCAACAATAGTTCATCCACAATTGGGTCAGTGTTCTTTAATTTTGGCTTGATTTCTTCAAAAGTAAAATTTTTCATATCAACATCCACACAACAATTCAATTGGTCAAGTAGAACCACCTCCACCAAAACAGGTGATTGGGGTTCTCTGTACAACTTGACCTCATTTCCATTTATAGGGATAATTGCATAGGATAAGTCTAACTGATGTTTCCCACTGCCTTGACAGAAGCATACCATTCTATGGTTTAGTGTCCACTACCACTATATCCATTCTGTAAGTTGCCTCATGAAAAGTAGCAATTTTCACTTCAATGTCTTTCAGTGTTTCTATCACAAGAACTTCCCTATTGTCCATAGCATAAAAAATTCTAGTAGATGTAGTGACATGGAGACTCAATTCCTTCATCACATGATAAGACATCGTATTTGTTGCAGCCCCAGAATAAATCATGCAATTTTTTACCAAGAAACTATTAACCATTAGGATGACATAGAAAGGGTCAATAGATAATGGTTCTTGAGTAATTATATTTCCAATACAAATATTAGAAAATTCAATTCTTTTTTCCTTTCCTTTCATTAGTTGATTGTCTTTTCTAGTATCATTTAGCATTAAAGGTATTTCTTCTTGGTTGGGAACATATACATCATCTATCCATTTTGAAAGTGCCAGAATAGCTTCTTTGTGCTCTTTTATTTTCAGCATTTCTATGAGTGGGACTGAGACTTTCATTTGGGTCAGAGCATGTTTCATGTCAAAAAGGGGCAATTTAGAAGACATATCATTCATCCTTTTGACTTTCTTGGACTTCTCATTGGGTACAAGTTCCTCTTTTTATATTTCCCCTCCAGCATGATCAGAAGAAGGTCCTGCTTGTTTCCCACACTTATCATTATTATCTTTCTTAGTATGAAAATCCTCAATAACTTGAGGTGGATCTTTTCTGACATAGACAGGGGAAAACTTGCCTTGAGTGGGTTGTATTGTTCTATTTCTCAAGTTTTATGCATTTCTTGCTTGGTTAATTGTTGCAACAGTCAAAGACCTCTTTTCTTCATCAGTAGGAGTTTTGAAATGAGAATGTGAGTTATCACTTCCAACTGTATTTATAGTTTCTTGTGAAATACTGTCAATCTGATCACTTTGATAGGATGGATTTTGTAATTGACTTTCAAAGAAAGAATTAACTTCTATACACAAATTATCAAAAGGTGATGCAGTATCAAAAAGCCATGGATATGGTTTCTTTACTGTGAACATGTTGATAGAAGGGCCCTCTTATTCTCTTTCTTCTGTTTGATCAAACAGAGCCTGGGCTAGTACACATTGATAGGAAGAGTGTGGCATATTGCAAGCATCACACCATGGAGTGTTCTCAACATAGTTGGCACTATTCCTTTTTAGGGGATCTAGGGTTTCCTTGGCTTTTGGGTTATATTGTCCATTAGGGACTGGTTTTCCATTATTCCAATTAGTCTTGTAAGGGTGGTCTCTCAGGTTAGGCTGTTTGTCAAATCTTTGGTTAGTATACTTATTATCATGGCACCCTCCTCTATCATTTTTATCCATTTTGGAAGCAAGGTATTTCACTACACTCACCAATTTATCCACTGTATCATCTTCTTTGAAATTTTTATTAGTTGACCCCTTCTCCTTCCAAAGTTTATTGTTTTCCCTCTTTCCCAATTTCCCTAATGATCTCCTATTACTCTCAATGTCAATTGCTTTTTTATAAGCATCCCTTAAGGTTGTATTTTTTTTATCTCTAAGTAGATAGGACATTTTTCCATCAGCAGCATTGATATAAGTGGTAAGGCATACTTCTTCATCTAACCTTAAGACTTGGAAAATTTTATTCATGCCCTTCTAAAATCTACTGTTAAAATCAGCCATACTTTCATTTGGGAACTTTTTAATGTTATTTAATTCATTTAACATGTATCAAGAATTTACATGTTCTTTATATTGTTCCCTAAAAGACTTTACAAATTCATCCCAAGAAGCAATACTATCATTTGATAAATTTCTGAACCAATCCCTAGCATCTTCTGTTAATGACTGATCAAAAAGCTTCATAATAACATCCCCATTTTCAATCTCAAAGTCAATTATCTTGTCACTAGAAGATTTTAGATGCTCTTCACAAGTAACAACATTATTTCCAGTGAACTTAGGGATTTTATTTCTTACCTCATTGGGGATCACATTAGGGTGACCAGGAATGCCTTCAAAAAAGAGAGTTGTGTATCTGTTCATGTGGACAGGCCTTCTATGGATATTTCCAAGTTCATTATTACCACTTGGTCTAGTAGCTTCTTCTTGATGTTGAATGGGTGGGGAAACACTTTTCTTAAGGTTGGTAGCTTGAATGATTGGGCCAGGACCACCGGGCTGAGAACTTGCATTTGAGGTAGAGTTCTTAGCATTCAAATTTAAACCCAAAGATTGCACCTTAGGATCATCCCCTTGATTGATTGGGATTCGGCTAGCAGATTGCTTTTGTAGCTGTGTTCCATGATTAACTGGCATAGAGCTACTTGCAGAAGTGTTAGTAGTAGCATGTAGAAAAGCTATCTTCATCCTCATATCTTTTGTAATAGCTTCTAATTCTAACTTCTCCAGTTGCTTGGCCAAGTCCTCTTTGGCTTTCCTAGCTTGTTCCAGCTCAAGATCAACTTGGGATGATCTTATAGGGATGGTTAAGTTTTTCTTAGGCTCCTCTATGGTCACACCAATAGCCTTTTTTTTACCTCTGTTGGGAACCTCCTTTGTATTTGTCTTAAGATTTGCATCATGCTCAATCTGATATGGGAACAGTTGCCTAATAATAGGCCCTTCCTTCTCAAACTCATCCTTGTTAGGATTTGAGATCTTATTTAGGGCTTTGTTCCTTAAATCATCAAGGTTACCAAACAATTCTGGATTCAAACCTTTAACTTCTTGACTCAGGATTTTAGCCTTAACATCATTCCTTTTGGTCTCAGCTAAGAGTTCTTCTCTTTCCAATAGTAATTCATATATTTTCTATCCACATTTCTCCTCTACTTTAGATATTTCCTTTTCTTGTTCTTTCTTTTTCCTTCTTAAGACCATAATTTCATCTTTCAATTTATCAGAATCAAATGAAGTGGTTTCAGTGGCAGAGGTCTCTTCTAGTGGAGTAGTATTTTCTTCTGTAGGAAAGAAACCTATATCAGTATTTTATCCATCCCTAAAGGGAAAAAAAATAGCATTATCTCTGTAAGTATCAACTAGTCCCATGGGTTATGCATCTTCAGATGAAGATGATTTTCTTTCTAGAATAGGAGTTTCCACCCTTCCTTTAGAAGCATGTTGGGAATCATTCTTTGATGTCCCTCTCTTGGACCATTGTTTCCTTTGAGGTGTATGAAGTTCCTCCCCGACATCCTTTTCAGGATTTATTTTTAAGTGTGATTTGGTATTTCTTTTTCGACTCATCTTATAGAACAAAAAAATATTTCAATATGTTTAATGTGCAACATTGAAGTACACAAAGGTTAGAGTTGCCACCTCTTTTTGGAGGACAAATATATAAAGATTGAGTATATTGTCCTGACTCAGGTTTTCCTTTTTAGCAATAAGTCAAGATGACACTTAGGGAATAAGATTTCTAGCTAATTCCTCACCAGGCAATCTTAAGAAAATGCTCCTTCACTGTTCGTATTATTGAAAATCAACTCTTCAACTTTCCTTGAAAAAAATACATTGTATTAAACCAAAGGTTTTGTAATTACTATTCATTCTATCTGAGACTAGATTTGTATCATTTTTAAGATCAAACCTTTCAAATAGTGTGTGATAACAGATAAATAGTATAGACTTGCCTTTACGACTATGAGGAAAAAAAGTCTAATTCTCAGTATTTCTAGGACAAACTCTTTCATGAACATGACTCTTAGAACATTACAACATCCCCATTAGAGTCGCCAATTTGTTAGCACTTTTTCTTGTAGAATAAAATAAAATAACAATAAATGCTTGACCCTCAATTCCCAATTTAGATTCATACATGAACAAGGCTAATTAACAAGGATATAATATTTCTTCACTTTGATCTCCACAAACTCAGGTGGGTGTACCTATCTTAAGATTAAGTAAGTGACTTAGAATCTCGCAATGGATCAAGGATTCATGATCCTTCTTCTTTTTAAGTTCTTGTAACTAGGAAGGTTAAGCTATTGATTCTCTGTCTAAGGAATCATCAAAATGAATTGTACTTTTGAGTACAATTAGCTAAACATCCACATATCTTGATAATAGAAAGTTAAAATTCTCAATATTTGATTGATTGATGATAATACTAATATTTAGAACTTGACCAGTGCCTAATCCATTGAGCCATAGAGTCACAATGAAAACATACATTCATCAAAGATAATTAATCTAGTACAATAAGATCTCAGATAATATGCCTTACAAACTATCCTCTCACTCTCATATCCCTATATCAAATTCTTGGACAAACCCTAACCCCTTGGAACTATCTGTAAGATTTAAACCATCCTTGATAGAAACCTACCAATAGAAACACATTTACCTTGCAACTGATATATTTAACATGCCTTACATATCAAACATACAAAAGATGAATAAAATGCAAGAAGACATCAACAATTTGAGACTGGAAATTCCATTGTATTTTTATTAATAACCTTATGATTTCAATATATTCAGACTGACTGTAGACTTGAAAAAAAAAGCACCATTCAAAAGCCTTCTTTGCATTTTTTATTTTTACCATCCTTTGGGTATGTGCATGATCATGGTAGGCCAAAAAGTGGCGATGTGAAAAGAAGTCCTGATTGGTAGACTCATTGAAAAATAACTATAACTTTCAAATGGTATAACATTTTTTAAATATCCAACATAGGTCACATTCTATGCTTAACCTACCACAATAAAAAAAAAATCAATTTGATGAAGTTTAGACTAAGTTAAGGTGGTCAGACACGAGAGATTTTATATTTTGGAATAGTTTTTGAATAAAACTCATAATTAATTATTTACTTGGAAAAAAAATTACAAAAAAATATGCGTCACATCTGGAAATGATTATACTACCTATATATAGAATCTTGTAAAAAAATTTTATCATTTGATTATGTTTAAGGTGGTCAGACATACACCTACTTCTTATCTTTTTAGTCCTGGTTGATAGACTGATTGAAAAATAACTATAAATTTCAAATGGTATAACAATTTTTAAATCAAAAAATTGAGTCACATTCTATGATTTACCTACTATAATAAAAAAAATTAAAATTTTTCAATTTGATGAAGTTTGGACTAAGTTAAGGTGGTCAGACACAAGATTTTGTATCCTCTGGCAAAGTTGTAGTAGAAAAATCATAATTAATTATTTACTTAGAAAAAAATTACAAAAAAATATGTATCACATCCAGACATGAGTCCACTACTTATATCTATAATCTTGTAAAAAAATATTATCATTTGATTGTGTTTAAGGTGGTCAGACATACACCTACTTCTTATCTTTTTCCTAAAATTTTCATAGTACTGCAAGGAAATTTGAAAATTTTACCATATATAATAAATTTTTTTCAAAAAAGGGCTAGTATCTTAGAAACTAAATTCAATTTTCTATATATTCTCTTCTTACATATTTTTGATATAATATTGATAACTTGTTCATATTTTTATGTGAACTTGTCTAACCCTGATTTTTTGAATTTTCATTGCCACTTAAGGACCTGTTTGGCATACCATGATCTTGCACATACCCCTTTACCATATAATACAACCTGCTATTTATAGATAGCCTTAGTCATCTTGGAATCCTTTAGAAAATAAGGATGCAACAAGCTTCAGATGACGAAGCTATAGGACAAAATTTACACTTCTCAGATAGGACAAAAATCAGGTGGAGAGAATAACCACTCTTTGTTACAAGTTACATAATCTTTTGTCTGATGACCGCTTGAATGCTTGGAACTGCCTTTAAGCTATGAGGTCCTCATCATCTATGATTTTTTATCTTCATTGATGTAGAATCTTGTACTTTCCTTTGTTCAAACTACTAGGCATCACTGGTGCCCGTTGTCACTCCTACATTACTACTTTATGTTATTTGAGTGACTATACCATACTTTCTTACCCAGGTGGTAAACACCTCATCATTCGGTCAACTAAAGCTGAGAACCTCATCCTTTTGTCTATTGAACTCCTCCAAATTAGTACTGGCCTTCTCAATCTCTGATTCCAAAGATTCAAAAAATGCCCTGACTTTGTTGAGAATGTCAATGGTTAATACAAATCAACCTATGTTTTCCAATGTGATAATGTTGTTTGTCCTATTGGTTAGTGCTTCATTCAAATTCCTTAGCCACAAGGCTTCATTTTTTATGTCTCCATCCTTTTTGAACATGTTAGGAAACATATCATACTTATCTCTAAAAAATTCTCCTCTCAAGGTCTCTATCTTTTTGATGACCACATTTTTGTTGATGTCCAGGTCAGTCATCAACTTAAGGCATTTGTAAGTCCTTGTCAAAATGATATTAATATTATTCTACTCCTTTGAGGTGGAATAAAATTACTTCAAATGGGCTTTCTTCCCTGTCCAGGTGTCAATTATTAAGATCCAATGCTCTTTACCTTCATCATGCTTGCTTATTATGCTGACAATCTTCCTTCCCATCAAATAAAGATTAGCAAGATTGACTTCACCGGCACACCTCTTGATGTTAAAGTATATCTTATTAGAATGCCTCTTCTTCACCAATTCTTTAGCTTCTTTATATGTAGGGGATTCCTCAAGATCCTTTCTGTCTTCTTCTTCCAACCTTGATCTTCCAATGACCAACCTGTTCTTTTCGGCCTCTAACTCTGCTTTCTTAGCATCAATGATCACTTGGGTAGTAGGGCTTACTGGTGTAGGGAATGGAAGGTAAGTCACAAATGGGCTGGATCATGAGGGTTGGTGAGGTTCTTGAGAAATCATCACCTGGGCATTATTTGAACTGTCTACCTCCCCTCCAAAACTGCTATTCTATTGTCCTTTTGTAGGGATTTAACCCTTTCATCATTGTATGCTTTCAATACAAATTCATATTTCTGATTTAGGCTATGATAAGCCTCTTTCTCCTTTTAAGCCACCCTTAGGCTTAGATTAGCTATTTGAAGGACAAGATTTTCTTCCTCAATACCTGAGGTATCAGAAACTCTTTTGACAATGAGGCTTCCTGCATCCTCAATTTTATCATCTTCTTTAACTCTTCTTCTGTCCTTCTTCTTCAAGGCCTAGATTGCTAGGGCTACATGATTTTTGCTAAATTGGGACCCTATTGATGTTCCGACAGTGCTAAATGGTTTTGACTCCTTTCTAACAACATCAAAAACTACTGCATCAACCAAGTCCCAATGAGGTAGGATAAGGAACCCCTTTTTCTTGACCAATTATCTACCCTCTTCAGGGGTGATTTTCTCAAATTTAGACATTAGCTATTGCTTGACCTCTTTTTATATATCATCTTTAGTAGCATTTGGTTGAGCTTCCTACAACCTTTGGCATTTATTTTCGAACTCATCAATATGAGTTCTCCATAGAAACTGAATGAAGGCCCTAGCTTTGACAAAGTTGTCATCTGACAAGAACTCCTCACTGGTCTGCTTAGTTATAGGATCTATTTCTTTACCCATGAATTCTACCACTGTGAGATCAGCAGTTTTATGTCTCGGTGCCTCTTGCACTCCTTGTAATTCTTGGGCAGTAACAAAAACTTCACCAGTGTTCCTCATTTGAACCAATTGTTCAGCAATGGCTTGGTCATCAAAATGCATAGGGGTCTGGGAGGGAGAGTACAACTCACTCTCTTTCTCTTTTCCCTCCACCTTTTTTTTTGGGGGGGAGGGCATTTCTTGGGAACTAGTACTTTCTGGACTCTTTCCTTTATGCTCAGAAGGTTTATCAACTTTGGGCATCATAGTAGTGTACCCTCTCCTCTTGTACACCACATAATTCCCTGGTGGGACTACCGTTCCTTGTGAAATTTTGCTCAAGATAGCATGAGCCTTCTCTGGATCAGCTTCCATTATCCATTGTTTCTTCTCACTGAGGGTCTGCATGATTCCCTCGAATAAAGTCATTAGGGACTCAATATTCTTGGCCCAAGGGAAAAACTCCTTCAAAGGATCATAAGACTTAAAATTGTGCACAAAGTCCAAAATCCATTTCTATTTCCTGACCTCCTGGTCACCTATATCAAAAACATTTCTAATAATATCCTCAATGTAATTAAGCTAGTGCTCTAATGTTAAGCACTTGGTTATTTTTCTGAACATGTCAATTATAAAATCCTCATTATCTCCACACCTGGATACAGATGTTGCTAAGTGGTAAGGTTTAAAATAGTTATCAAATTGTGCCCACCCACCATTTACTATAATGAAATGATGGGCTCTTGTAAGAGTAGGGAAAATGCTTCACTTCATTTTTCTTGTTAGGGCTTCCTCCTATAATCCACCCAATTGCCTCAACAACTCTGCAATTCCAATCTTTAAAGGTACTCTCTAGGGAAGAACATTGGGGGTTCCCCTAAATCCATAAACCCTTAACACTATAGAAATTGGGTATAAAATCAAATCTCCCCAATTGTGGGAAATTTTTAACTCTAGGGAAAATTCCATGGGTCTTAGAAACCTCATCATGTCTATATGGATCCTGGCATTCTAATTTCACAACAATGACCTAAGCCTATTGGAAAAAACCCTATCAAAGTATACATAACTGGCTTCTTTTCTATCCCATGATAGATCAGCACTCCACATCTGAAGAGGCAAATCCTTATCACCTTGGAACTTAGTCAGGTCTGTCTCTTCCTCAAAGAAGTCAACATTATTAAACAAAAAGATGTGCATCATAAGGGAATACCATCCCATTTGTTTAAGTATGTTTCTCTCTTGGATACCTGCTAGACCTTCATGCATTTGTTGGGCAATGTATAAGGCATAGTCAAAAACTACTAAAAGGTGGCGATGTAGAATCTGAACCACCATCAGCATTATATGATCATGCATTGTTACTTCTTCATCTTCTCATTCAACCTGGCATAGGGCACTATACATTTTCTTTACTTTTCCATTAAAATAATCTAATTTAAACGGTTCTGGTGTGTTAGGCCCTACTACAATCAAGTCCCCTATCTTGTTAAATTATCCTTTCAAGGCCTCATTTCTATAATACTCCCTCTAGGTCTGGTATACTTCCTTAATGTATTCAAAGTCAATATCATCCATTTGTATTGAAGTATCACTCAACTTACAAATTCTTCTAATTTCATCAGCTGAGATGATCAATAGCACATTTCCCTGTGTATCCCTAACAACCCTGGATACTTTGTCATAAGTGTTGGCAATCAGAGTGAACAAATCTGTATCCATGAATACCCCAGGTACTATCAACTTTCCTACATCCAAGTCCCATATGTTACAATTTGGGGTAGGAGCGTTTCTTTGGATTTATGCTATTCTAAATAGAGTTAAACCATTCAGACTAGTTTTAACATTTTTAGCCCATCTACCCAAGTCATACAAGCCTTCTCCTATTTTGAAATAGGGATGTGATGGAACTATTCTCTTGATTTGGGTTGCATCACACGTGGACCCTTTTAATTGTTGCAACAGATCCTCCCTAACATTTCTCCTCTGGTAATCTACTTCAAGCCTAAAAGTTCAATCCTAGGGGCCATTCTAAACCTAAGGCTTTTTGCTAAAATGAAATTCAGATTTTGAAATGATAATTCTAAAAGCCTTTTGAACTGCAAATCTTACTAGGAACCTGAATTTTTCTGAATTAGAGAAGACTTACCCGTTCTGCAATTTTGTCGTGAGGAGATAAATATATCTACAATTTTGTTCTTTGCTCGAATGCCTTTGGTAAATTATTGTGGCTTCAAGTCAAATTGAGCAGTTTTACGGCTTCAATCAAATCAGTTATTCGTATTAAATTTGACTAGAGTGGCCACACGTTCTGCAATCAATTTTCTTGCTTCAAAATCAAAGCTTAATGGCTTACTGAAACTTATTTAAAATAACTTTGAATTTAGGTCACAGATCTTAAACAACATCTCTTTCATCTGACAATTCTCTTCTTTTCCTAGAAACAAATGTTCACCTAGGACACGTGTCAGCACCGCTTAATCACTTGTCTATTAGATTTAGTTCACTTTACCTCTAAGTGATCAAGTGAACCATCCAATATTTTTACACTTGCATCCTTATTAACATGACTTCTACATTGTACTGGACCCAGATTTTATGCCACACATCGCTTAGACTTAATTGCTTACCCATTAGATCTTGATCGGTTTGCCTTCTGATTAAGTTGGGTATTGATTCTTTCTGACATTCCATGACTTTAATATGATAACCGCGCTGTACTAGACCCTTACGACCTCATCTGGACCCACCTAGGACATGTGGCATCATGACATAATCACTTAAGTGATAGTTGTCAATCAACTTTTCCTTAAGTCATCAAGTGAGTCATCAGATCTTTTAAAACTTCTCCAAACTTTATCCTATGGCCAGCTTCACCTTTAGTGGACTACATGTCGTTACCTTAACATGCGTCAGCACCGCTTAATGACTTAGGTGTTAGATCTTGATTACTTTGAAGTTAATCCATTAAGGTGACTGTTGGATGAAAAACAAGTTAATTGTACTTTAATCATCGCCAGCTCTAAATATCCGGGTCCACTAACTCCAAGATGTCAACACCACTTAATGGCTTAACTGATAGATGTCGAGCATCTTGGAGATAAGAAATTAAGACCAGTGTTAGATCTTTTTGAACTTGAGTCACCTTTATGTTGTCTGAGACAGGACCCACATTACTTCCCTTGAAACGCGTTGGCACTGCTTAATCAGTTATCCATTAGATGGTGTGCACTTTTCCTTTAAGCAATTAAGTCCACCATCAATTTTTATGACTTCCCCATTGTTTAGCTGAGACCTTTTATGACCATCAGACCCACCAAGGACACACGTTTCTTAGACTTAATTTCTTAAGCGATAGATGTCATGCATTTTGGAGATTAAGCCATTAAGTGATAAATCAGATCAAAATAGAAGTGCCCAACATATAATGAATTTAATTAATACCTCAGCGTACTTTGGACTTTGGGAATAATGTGAGACCCCGTTGTTAGGAATAACAACTTTAATACACATGACCACTTTTAAAATGAACCCATTTGAGACATGACTTAAGTGAAAAGGTAACGTGAAATTAGAAGATGTTTCAACACTTAAGGTTTTTATGACCAAAATTACACTAGGAGACATGAAACAAGGGTTTTTTCAACATTTTCAACTAGGTCAAGGGTTAGAATAGAATTGCAGTGGCATGAGAACAAATTTTAACCATTATTTTAAACATTTGGACAACATGAATGATAGGGGACCTCAAAATTTTACAAGACAACCTAAACAGGAAATAACACCAACACAACACCAGTTGTGTTAAAGGCTTAGATGGTACTATCGGCGTTGGTAGAATAGAATTGTTTGGAATCGTACCACTTGATGTCCCCAAACTACTGGAATTTTCTAGGCCTGGTGGGCTACTATGATACCTATGCCCCTCGATCACTTTGATACTCATGGCGGCAGTGGTATCCTAAGCCTCCCTCGGTGTAGCTTCCTCTTTTTCCTTCCTTCAGACTTCTCTTTCTTCCATTCGTGGGGTTAATGTTAAGGACCTGACTAAGCTCCTTGTTTCCTCTAGGCAGTCCTCGTCACTTTTCCCATCCTCCTGGTCAGATACCTCCAAACCCACACCTTCACTTACTCCCTTCGGTAGTCCTTCAGTGCATCTTTTGTATCTCTCCCTTCACTTGGCTTGAAATTATGCGAGTATAACTTTTCTATCAGCTTGTTCCTCCTTGTGTTCCTTCTTTCTATTTTTATTCAATTAATTGGGCATGAATTCTTTGCTCACTTCTCCACAGGGCAATAATCAACACATCAATTTATTTTATTTTTCCTTCCCCAGTACGTCTAGGCAGCGGTGCCAAATGTTTACCAGTAGGGGTAACCTAGTTTACTGATGCATGGACGTTACACGAAAATATAAATACATAGATAGATCAAAGAATGCCATAATATTTATTAATCATTTGTAAGTTCAGTACCTTTACAATAGTCACTCTCCTATATTATCTCTCGAAAGCGAAAGTACATTGCTCATATAAACCTAAAGGGGTATGACCCAACCTCACCACCGATTCCCAACTATTGTCCAATAGTAACTAAGTATCGTCGGCTACACATAATATAACTAAGATAGCATAATGTAAACTCTATGGCTAACAAGTTCTTAATGATTTTCTTGCACAAGCTTGTCTAGTTGGACGCTGATAGTTTTTAATAGCCTAATATAGAATATAGCTATTTTTGGTTAAGGATTAGGAAAGCCTTTTTCTGCTTGGAGTTTTTGTCTCAAGTTAAGGGTGCCAGGAATATCCCTACTGATGGGCTGACGGTGTCTATGTATCCCTCATCCTTTTCTTTTAAGATTTATTCTGGTTGTGGGAACTAATTCAAAACCCATGAGGATTGTTGTGTGATCCTATGGATCTCTTTTCTGTATATTTTTCTCTTGTTTTAAGACTTTGGCCTCGTGTTGGGTTCTCTTAGGTAGTCGACACTTTGGATGATTTGTCTTTAATGGCAATTTTTTGTTTTCTGGTATTGGGCTTCTATTCTTTTATTGCTTTATTTCTTGTAGTATCTCATATCAGTGGGGTTCAAGAGCCCCTTCTAAATCTATTTCTAATGGGTTTCAGGGCCCCATCAAAACCTATTTTTTCCTAAATAAAAAAAAATACTTATTTTTCTATTGATAACTTAACTTCATAACTTCAAACAATTGATATACTCCTCTCATTTTCTAATCTCTTTTATCTACTAATCTTTCTTGATTTGTTCTGCAAACTTAAAAAATGTTCTTTGTAGTCCTTCACTCTCTCTCAACCTTGAAACATACTCAAAAGTCTCCTCAAACATTTCACATTCTTATAATCCACACAAAAAAATTCAAGAGTTACAATATTGAGAACAAAAAACATATAACTTTATCAATTTATACACTAATCTTCAATCTTTGATAATTTGAGAACAAAACTAATATGACAACAAAAACCATTCCTTGAACATCTACGACTGTATCAAACTTTGGCTTTGGAGGTCTCTTCTATTCTCTTCAATGTCCTTCTCCACATTTGGAGTAGTCTTTAACAATTTTATCAAACTTGTTGACTTCTAATAATCTTTAATTCAAATATTTCAATCTCCAGCAATGCTTCTATCTTTACCTATGGCTAGGGCCCCTTACTTCTTACAAAAATCTCCTATCCCTTACTGGATGTGATTTACTCTTACACTTTCCTTTGGTGGCTTCTATCTTTAATGAGTATTTCTTTTTAGCTATGATTTCATCGATTACTCTTGGACAAATACCTTCCTTAGTGTGGTCTATTCCCTCTTGCAATCAAGTGCAATCTCTTTTTTCACTTTAACTTTCAAACCAATGGATTCTTCTTTTTAGAATTTTCCAAATTCCTACTAGTAGTTACTACTACAATAGCTTCAAATATTTCTACAATTATTTTCTCCAAACTCTTATTTACATTGGAAATGTATGCACCCTAAAATGGTCGCCTAGACTTTGGGCCCCATTTCTCAATTTATCAAATCCCTGAATCAATATTTTTAAATATCAGCAATATCAATTATATTAATTTCCTTGATCAAATCATAATCAATTCAATATTTCCTAAGGTTTAAGCCTTATTTAATTTAAAAGAGAAAAAATAAAAATAAAAATATTATTTAATTAAGAGAACATGTTCTCTTTTAATTAATTAAAAATCTCTTTTAATTAAATAATAAAATCACTTTATCCTAAGCCTT
>MU224589.1:923075-960988 GCA_018584345.1 Thuja plicata | reverse complement strand
ATTCCCCCCCCCCCCCCTCTGAGTGTTTCTAACAATTGGTATCAGAGCTTTGGTCCTCTGAAAGAAAGTTTAACCACTTGAGGAGATCATGGACTCAGCTAAAGCAAAATATTTGAAAAAGAATCTCGAAGCAGCTCTTGAAGATCTTAACAGATCTTAGAAGGAAAATGAAGAACTAAGATTGAAAAATGATGGCTCTCAAATACTTATTAAAAAACTAAGAAAATATCTAAAAGATTGTTCTACAAGTGATCTAGGACAAATGGTCAAAAAGATTAATGAAGAGAATAAATCTCTTAAGGATAAACTTGAAGATCTGGAGGAACAACTTACAGATAGCCAGAACACCTTTGAAAACAAGATCGAAGAAAGCAAACAATTGGAAGATGAACTTGTGTAAGAAAACATGAAAGTTCTTGAATTGGAAAACATAAAGAAGAAGTTGGAATCTGAATTAACAGAAGCAAAAGCTAAGATTGAGAAAATTCACACAAGTTTTGATTTAATTCAATCCCAGCTCAATGCGCAAAGGGAAAAAGGGAACACTACTGGTCTTGGATTCATTACAGTACAAGATGAGATCAAATCATTGCAAGACAGAGAGAAAATACTTGAAACATCTGCAGAAGCTAAGAAAGTTGAAAATACTATAGAGGTTATATTTGATCCACCTAAAAGATAAATCAAGAAAGTTAATAGAACTTGTTATGCATGCAATAAACATGGGCATTTGACAAGAGATTGTAAAGAGGTAAGACCTTTTAATGGTTATTGTTACTCCTGTAATAAGTTTGGTCATAGGGCTATTCATTGCAGAACAAGTCAAAGAAATCAACCTCAGCAAAATCACAAGAATATAAATCAAAGCAATCAAAGAAATCAACTCTCAAGAAATTTGCAGAACATTACATGTCTGATATGCAACTACAATGGACACACAAAAAAGAAGGGCAGCATGATGAGCAAGAACATTAGACCTCCTATCATTTGTCACACATGTGGAAAGGCTGGACATATCTCAAGGTTTTGTAGATCCAAAAATTAGAGACAAGAGGATCCTAAAAAGTCACTATTTGAAGAGAAAGGAGAAGTCAAGTTTGTCAAAGAAAATAAGATTCAAGCAAAATATGGGTTGAAGTTAAGAAGGACAATAATATTGACAAAGTAGTTGATGCATCCTCAGTGGATGCACCCTCTACTTCTGCTTGAATAGACCTTCTTGGTCTATGGGGGAGCTATTCTAGCTGAGGACCCCTGCGTGGTTGGTGTACTCACTTCAGAGTATGCACCTTTGGATTCATGGTTAAAAGCACATGTTATAGCTATATGTATTCACACAATGACTTTATTGCATCAGGATCAAAGTTTCAAAATCTCTATGTATGGTTGCAAGAATTAAATGCGGCAGATTGTATAAAAATAATTTCACGATCAATCATTCTCACATTTACACTTGAGAGCATAGAAATTGTAGATCATTGGAGTGCTAAGACATCTAGGCATGAAGGCACAATAGTTTGGCAGTTGGAGCAAATGGATAATTAGTTTGAAATGGAGCCCTCGTCGTCGCACCGTTTCAGAATTTCGTGGAAACCCTACATAAGCAAACACCAAGTAAGTATGGTGACCCTAGTTGTGTTTGATCTAGCAGAGAGGAAGAGGTTTATATTTAAGAAGCATCCATTCAAATCCATACTGGATGATGTGGAAGGGGATTTCTCCAAAACCCCGCTTGGCATTGTTCATGTGGAAGATATCCGTGCATACATTTAATGTAAGAAGGAATCATTAGGAGATGATAATATAGCCACTCATATGGCATCAATGTTAACTATGGATTTCACATTCAAGGATGAGTTCGTACACTTACAAGATAACCCTATTCTTGAATATTCGAATGCGCATGAGTTTGAAGAACCAGAATGGGTAAAAAATTTGTTAAGCAGAATTCATGATGATCTTTTATTGATTGGAGATGTCCCAGTTTGCATCAGTACAGAACTAATACATCAGTTAACCAGACTTCCAATGACTGGACCAATGTTTCCCACTGGTAAGCATGTTAAGAAACAAATTGAGAAAGTTTGTTTGTCTAGGAGTGATAGGCGCAGAATGACAGTTGACCCTATCAAGGAAGATGAGATTAAACTCCTGACAATGATACTTGGATATAAGTTTCAGCAAGCAAGCAGGTTGAATAGTGTCTCTGCAGCAACAATCCTTGCAACTATTAGAATAGTGAAGGACAACACCCAATACAACCTATGTGAGATCTTGCGCGGTCAATTGATTGACAATATCAGAATCATCAAGCATGACAGGAGAAAAACATTCAGGCTTGGATCTCTGATCATCTATTTGTATTTCCACATAGTTGGAAAGGTTGCAGACCTTTATCTAGACAAGGGCAGACCTACAATGTCTCAAATCTCTCTCAAAGCCACAATAGACAACAGTGCAAGAGATGCAATGAATATGGATATAAAAATATTCAAGGTCAAAATGCAGAATAGGTTCAGACTATCTGAGAAGATAGTTGACAAATACAAGGTTACAATATGCTTTTTGGTAGAGATGGATTGCACATGCATGGAGATTTTTGAGCCTAGAACTAAGTTGATTCATCCACTAGGGTATGAAGTAGAAGACCATGTGTTAGAAGGATATGCGCAAGTCTTATTGTCAGCAACCAAAGACCCTAATGAACCTAGATGGGGCACTTACAGAGAAAAGACCAATGAAGAGGATATTAAACTACAACTTGTTGTAAACAAAAGGAAAGCATCCAGAACTACATCCAACATTATGAAAATGCATGGAATCACACAAGAATATTTGGACAAGGCAAAAGAAGCCAAAATTGCTAAAGAACTTGAGAAGATTCATGCACAAATTGAGAAAATTGTTGATACTCAGAAGAAGAAGCAGAAGGAAAATGAGGAGAGTACCACTACGCCTACTACAACCATTGATCTAGATACATCTCCACCTTATGTGCCTAGCAAGAAACCTAGAGGAAGGAAGGAAGCGGCTACAAGTCATCCATCCTCAAAGACTATAAGGAGCACAGTAAAGAATACTCAAGCTCCTCCTGAGGTAGGTTTCAGACCCAGTCTAAATATCTTAAAGAATAGGAAATTGTAAATGAACGAAGATTGGATACACTTTCCAAAATCTATGACAAGTATCAAGAAATTGATAAGACTGAGATATATTCTATGGTCATATCTCATATGATCAAGCTTAAGATCAATTATGGAACATATTGGAGATCATGAAAAGACATGCTATAGAAGAGGACATAAAGATTAGAGAAGGAACTTTGGGTACTCTTCTCCCTGTCTGTTCACATGATGAGAAGGCTATTCTATTAGATCTAGTAAAGCCTCATCTCCATAGTAAGAAAAGAACTCTACAGATTATGAACAAAGAGTATGAGTAGGTTGGAAAGGAGACTGAAAAAACATTTGCACAAGTATTTATGGATAGACATATGTATCCATCAACGGCACCTACAAAGGAAACTCAAGTACCTTCTAAACAGGATACAGAACTAGTAATTCAAGAAGCACCTATGAAAGGTCCACAGGTTTCAACGCCCTCAATTTCAATAGCCTCTGAGAAAGCTAAAGATACAGAGGATACTATAGTGATTGATGATGTAAAAATATCTATGATAGCCTCAGATAATGATATGGATAAATTTGATGAAGCATTTGTAAACACTGAGGAAATGAACACTAATGACACAACTCTACAATAGGATGAAGTTCCTTTCATTGATCCAATAGACTTGGATAAAGAGAAAGGTACTCAAGATAATGAGACACCAGTAAAGGAAATTCATGTCAAAATTGAATGTGTAGATACAAGTCAGAATACTATTTTCTCACCATCCACTCAACCATCCACCTCATTGTTGTCAAGGTTAACTCCTGACTCAGCAAGTTTAGATGCATGGGAAGAAGAAGACCTTATCAAGATCAGCGTCCTTGCCATGGAAAAGGCAAAAGAGAAACATGTGATGAGGAACCCTCGCTTTGTGGAATCAATAAACATTTTGAATGAATTAGTTCCTGCTGATAAGAAAGTTGCTAAAGTTCAAATAGTTGAGCATGTTGATAGCATACTAACAAACTTCAAAACACAATTTCACTAGCTTAGTAGAATCAGCTACTAAGATTGCAGAAAATGAATACAAGAAGGAGGGACTAAATGAATTGGTAAAGAAATTTACCTTATATCTGAACTCTGTAAAGATTGGGCAATCTATACTTAAATATTTGGCAGCAAAAGGAAAGAAGGTTATTGCAAACTATATGGACAGAGTGAAGCTCACCTCTAAGCACACCAAAAAGATAGAAGAAGAAGAGGAAATGGTGGATAACATAAGAAAATCAGTTGAAAACTCCATGAAAGATATGAACATATGCAATAATGTCTATCAAGGTCAGTTGGACAAGATTGAGAAGGAAAAACTAGAAATTAGCAAAATCAGAATAAGACAAACTCAGTTGAGGAATGCACTTGCACCATCTCTAGCAGTTTTTAATGAGAACATCAAATAGATTGATGACACCATACAGACATATGATCAGGGTCCTTGCATGGATCTGACAAAAATAGAGAAATTGACATATGCTTTATGCATGCATCTTCAGATAGTTGATGCAATGAAAGTCTTTTGGCAGAAATAGATTCAATCTCTTCAAGTTGTGTACCCAGAAGTCTACATGGAGTAATTATGTTGAAGACTTACATTTTTTGCACACCTTTTTCATTAATTTCAAAGAGGGAGTAGTATAGAATGTGTATATGTAGAGAAGTATATATGTATATATCATAAAGTATTATGATATACATTCATTTTTGTATGAAGTCATTTTGAGTAACTTAGCCACATTTGTTTGTTGACATAAATGACAAAGGGGGAGATTGTTCGCAAGTTGACTTCCTGAGGAAGCATGATTTATTTTGTGTTGTCAATCATGGCAACAAAGTCATACTTAAGTTCTGTCATGAAAGACAAAATGACTAAGTGTGAAAACAGGGCAGACAGACACATGCATAGATCAGTACATCAGCGCACGTGTTAGAGATCACACCAGAGCATGCGTGCTTAGATATATACTTTATGGTGTATATACATGCTAGATCTAGACATGCAAAGTATGGAACATCATTACAAAAATGTTACAAGCAGATTAGTAGACTTGCAATCCAGGAAATAGAGCATGGAAGCCGACTACAGTTTTGATCAGCGTGAATGATTTTGTAATGTAATAGCTAAGCGCCTTTAGTTGTAAGTTTTTATTAATGTAATTAATTTTTTAGTAAACACGCTTAGGCCGACTTGTTCGAAAGCGTTGTATATTTTTGTTTAAAGGCCGACTAGTGTTATGTTTTGGGTCGCACCTATTCAATTGTAAACATATAAGTATGTAATGTAATGTTATGTTACAAGAGTTGATTATTATGCATGAGGAAGTTATGGATGAGCCATACAATGAAGTCAGTAGATGATATATCTCTTTAAAGAAGTAAGAGCATTTGCACATACAAGGAACTGATCAAACAACAGTGTCATTATAGTAGTTCATTTTGATATAGTGCATATCAGCATTCAAAGGGTTGTAGCCTTCATCTTATTGGGAAGTGAGCCTAGGCAATGAGCCATATACCTTTTACAAGGTTTTGTAAAAGACTCCTAATAGGGTCAGACCATTAACCAGGTCATTATACTTAATTTGTAAAGACTGCTTCTAACAGGGCAAAGGAACTTTAACAGGTTCATTATACCTAGTACAATATTTGTGGGTACTAATCCCCACCTGAGTTTTCCTCTGATCAAGGTTCTCCATAATCATATCATGCGTTATGTGTTCTTGTGTTATGTTTCTTTGATGCACATTTGATTTATGTTTAATTGGCTGAAATATAATTAATAGATAAACACCGATTCACCCCCCCCCCTCTCAGTGTTTCTAACACTTAGATCTCAGAACCCCACAACATAGGGAATGAAAAAGGATAGGATAGCGAATTTTGTTGTTATATGTCAGAATATGGGAGGAAAATGGGTTGGCGTAGCTTCAATGTTAAAACTGTCAAAATGGGGATTACCTGAGAAGTTATTAATCCCAAGGTCATTGCAAGTGAGGATGGCCAAATTAAGCAGGAGGAGCTTATCGACCCGGGTATGGTGGTGCTTAGAGACAATACCAGTGAATTTGAGATGGACTTGCTCAATAACACTATGAATAGTATGGTAGATAGCTACAGGACAATTAAATGGCTTCTCCATGGAGTGGAGGATCTCAAAAATAGAGTTAATGGTACAAATAAAGCCAATGTCGACAGCACTAATGTTGAAAAGATGAATCTGAGTACCAAAGTCAGAAAAATGGAGGACAAAATGAATAGGGTTGAGGCTACCCTAAAAAACATCATTGAACAAAGTTTTAATATCCTAAAATCTTTCAATGAGCACACCAAGGCTATCATTGACAAACTGGAAGAAAGAATTGATGGTAATGAAGCGGCCAACACAGGAGTGGAAAAAGAGAATAAGATAGAACATGGTCCCAACAAGAGGACTAGGCCCAGTGCAAAGAAGAAAAAGGATGTCGATATGGCGACTGATCTCCAAAAGATCAAGAACTGCCTATTGACCATTAACAAAAGTTTTTGGAATATAAAAGACACCCACTACACCTTAGGAACTGTCAATGTAACAAATTTTTTAGGAGCTAGAGGACAAGGAGGAGGTTTTTAATCAGGACAATAATCATCTAAATCATCAAGGGAAATATTGAGATGATCACGAAGACAACTATTTGACCAAGTTAAGGAAAATAACTTATGAGAGCAGCAAGGAAAATTAGAGAACAAGTTCCCTGTAGCAGTGTAGCACCTACAACAAAAAGGGTGTCTATAAAATGATCTTATTATGTAAATATATAAAAATATCAATATCCACTAAACTATGAGCATAAGAAGTATGATTAAAATTGGAAGTAGCTAGGTACACCTTGAAGAAGCATCCTAAAGCATCGTAAATCATGACATAAATAGATTTACCCCAAAATTGGAAGTGAAGAAATGAAAATATCACTCAAACATGAGAAACATCAATAGACTTATTTAGAAGGTTAAAGGAAGACAACAAGGATTATTTGAAAGACCATGTGTCTCCCATTCTTAATCCTCAACAACATTAGTCTCAAAATAATAAGAAGAATCAAAACAAACAACTGAATAACATCTATCATACAAGTAGATATACATCTTACCTACCACCAAAGATATTTATTAAGAATAAATTCACTAGAGAAAGTTAGGATGGGATGGCCATAGGTGGCTGAACCACAAAGTGAAGCCCTTACTCAAAAAACACATATTACATATCGCTTTTGGCCTGAAATCACCAATTGGTTAGTAATAGAACAAAGAAGTAGTGAACACTTCTTAGTAGAAGAGTTCATAAATGACTTTTGTTGAAGAATAATGCACCCACAAATTGATCCCAACCTCAAAATCCACTAGTAATACAAAAGTAGTAGGCTAAAAATTCCCAACTAAGATAGGTGTCGAAGGATATTGAAGAGCCCCAAATGATCCAAGAGAACCTTAACTCATACATCAAATCATAGGACCAAAATACATACGTAGATAAAAAGGAGTCACTCCACATGGAAACTTCATCCGCAGTGACCCAAGGTCCACCTCATAAGCTATGATAGGGAAAAATCCAAAAGGCACGAAAAGGGAATTTAAATCAAAATAAGAGATCACATAGGAGACCGTCTATTTTATTTTTATTGTAGAGACATTATGCTATTAACCAAAGATATTTTATAATAAAAATATAGCCTCACACCTTTAAATTTAAAAAAAAATCAAAATTTTATATTTTAAATTATAAAATTTATTCTTGCCCCCTTTGCTATAAACTGATCACAATCACATATAATGATTATAGCTCCATTCATTGAACGTTTCCTCACATTAGCCTCAAAAAACATATTACACATTGTAATATACAAGGGATACACTTATGACATGAAATTTTTTTTACACTTATGACTTAAAATTTATTTTTCTCAAAGTCTCCCACACTTACACATGATTGAAAATCATCTCAAAATTTTAGCTTATAATGTCAATCTCCCAATCTAGGCTTGAAATAAGGTACCTTCAATAGGAGGTTCCCAAAAATATATTTTTAAACATAACACCGTACACATATTGAAAAGCATAGAAGTAACTAAAAAACCCTACAAATGAATACCCACCATAGCTGGTTAAGTGGGTGGGGGTTGCATAATCAGAGAGAATAAAGTCAATTTGAAATTGGCCCACATTAATAACTTGGGATTCCAAACCTCAAATTGTGTTGAGGTGGCAGTGGATTTTGATGGTATATCTTGCGCTAAAATGAAAGGGCTTTTTAATATCATCATTGAAGGGGATTCCAAAAATTTCATCATGCTTCTTTGCGATGAAGCATCCTGGAGATGGGTTAAAAAAGATCTCATTTCTAAATGTTTCCACATATTGTCCTATTTGGAACAAATAGGACTCACCCATACCCTCATAGAGGAGAATAAGGTTGTAGACATATTAGCGAACATTCGTCCATTTGCAACTTCTCTACAAATGGGCACTTCCTTGCATAATCTCCTAGCCAAGTTTGTGCTACCATTACTTATGAATCCCAAAGTCTCACATGCTACCTTTTTTATTATATATTTTTCTATTATTTTCTTCAATATTTAATAATGGGAATTCCTCTTTTTTTTAAGAGGGAAGTTTTTATTTCTCTTTTTTGTTTGTCCTATTCTATATTTTGGTTATATTTTCTACTTCTAGAATATAGCTAATATCGATGGTCTTTGTGTTACTTGGGCTTTCATGGGGGGGTTTGATTCAAATAGAGCTTGATAATCATGAAACATACAAAAAGAAATAGGGTCATTTTTCCTGTGTTGCTTAAGGGGAACCTCTCAAGTGACATTGATGGTATGCATGGCCTTGATCTTGATCTTTGTGAAAAAATTGTCCATTCTTAGGATGAGGGAAACTTTCCATTGGCGGGGTGTCTCTCAGTATGCCGTTAGATTCTTCTATGTAGTTTCTACTAGGCTGATTATAAAATAGTTGATAATCCCCAAGGTTCCTAAGGGCCACTATACTGAGGATTGCAAAAGATTTTTAATGGAATGGGATAAAATCACTAGTTTGCAGAATGAATTTAACCAAGACAATATTCCTAGTGAATGTAAGGATAGGGAATTGGTTTTAATGAATTATATCATTCTAGATGGTAGGTTAAAATGTTTCGACTCTCAATTATTTTTCATCCTTGATAATTTTAGATATAGGATGAACTTTAATTGATGTTCTATATTATTTCTTCTTTATTCGAATATATGTTTGTAGCTCATGCCGAGGGTGGTTTTTCCCTTTGCAAAGTGATTATTTACAACCTTTCTAATTTCCACCCATTCATATCCTTTACTAGCATTCTGAGCACCACTATTCAAATTTTGAATCCCATCTTATTGTGGGATTGTCTAAGGCCTATGATTGTAAAGGTACATATCCTTCTACTTTGGCTACCCCTCCCAAGAGTCAAGTTACTAGTGTCAATCCCTAATACCCTACTAAAATGAAAAATGTGGACAAGGAAAATAATTTGGTTGGTCTTGAGGTCTAGGAGATTTTTGAGGATTCCTCTTCTTCCTAGTCTTCTAATCAAGAATGGAACCAAGAGAATTTACCTTCTTCCTAAAACATACCACTCCAAATCTTACAATGTTTAACCAATCATTTTTTCTCTTCAACGCTGATTTTTTTCTTGAAACAATACTAACTTGACCAACATATTTTGCTAATGACACTTGATCTTCACTGACCACAAAGAGAGGCATTTCCTCCCTCTGATCTTAGTATAATGTTTGTCAAACCCTTCTCCCCGTCCGCGGAAGATTCGGGACCAACTTTGGCATTGCACATCTTGGTCTCATTTTTTATGCTTTTAGAATCCTTTGGATATTTTTCGATTGACTGCAAGGAAGCATGTTTTTAACCATCGTTAAAACAATCGATACAAAGGAGTCCAATATCCATCTTCTCCATCCTGTAGACGATCTGAAGATTGGAGAGCAATCCTTTTCATCAATATGAAGTATTTTTCTTTAGACTTACCCTAGATCCGTCCATCGCAGTTCCATATTTGTGTTTATACTTCTAACATTTCCCGAGTCGAGTACGATAATATCCATAGTCAAGATCATCAAACTTTCCACTATCGCCACATCATTTCTGTCTAATTATGTTCTTGGAACTCGCATTTTCATAAAAAAATAAATTAAAGAAGATTCAAAATGCGTCCTAGATAAAACATCACCAGCACAAATAAAAATTATTCCTTATTTTCCACAGCCTGAATCTATTTTCTTGTGGAGGAAAGGAGACAGATAGCTCGTGGGATTCATTTAATGGTGATAAGTTTGATCTGCATATCCCCAAATCCACATGAACGGAATATCACAACAGGTCTCCAATTTCATTGAGATAGTCCCACTACTAATACTGGAAGGTTAGAATTTAAAGTCACATCCTGATAGGGGCATCGATAGGGTTCATGCCTGAGGGCTGATGTTAGTGTTCTTCCATTTTTTTGCCAACCCATTCTGGAATTTCCATTCAATCATTTTTGCTTCCCTAGAACTCTAACAATGATCACCATGTGTTAAATCAAAATATAGTCCTTGGCTATCGTACTCAACATTTGCTAGGACGGGGGATTTGGGGAAATGATATCCTTTCTCGTCATAGAGATTTGCACTCTACCTTCAATGAATATATATACACACTACACACTCTACATTTCACTTATGACAAGAAATAGATTCACTTTCTTACTAGAAGATAAACTTTCAATAAATAGAATTTTTAATAAGCTTGAAGTAAATTTCTAGTGACATTACTGATGGTAACAACAATGGAAAGAACATAATTACACTAATTATAACATCGGGATATCGGTGAAGGGAAACCATGTCTTGCATAGAAATAATCATATTTGAATGCACAACCTTATTTACTCAAATCTTATCTGCCAGAATTGTATAGATCATATTCTCCCTCTTCTCATTATATATTGCAACAAAATAAAATTTAACTTCAATGTTTACTCAACAATCATTATAAAAAGTTCAAACCTTCTTAACCAGATATTCGGACAACGATGCTATGAGTACATTTCCATTTCTCCAAGAAATAAAGGATACTTAGAAACAAACAAAATAGTTATCATGTCTTGAATTTTTTAGAGAGGACTGTGCCTTTCGGGAAAACCTAGATTTTGGGTAGTAGAGGAGATCGCTGGTTGCTAAAAGCAGTGAGGGGACTGAAATTTCTTTGTAGAAAGTTGTTTCCTTATAAAGAGGAGCTCTCTCTTTCTCTGTAGGGAAAAAACCCTTCCTGCCATATTTGCTAACTTTTTTAGCCGTTCTCTTTAATTCAATTCAGTGAACAACATGAATATGTGTGTTGTGTGGAATCAAATATGAAAAAGAAGAGCTGGGATAAGTATGGACATTGCTACTCACACTGAAGAATCTTTGAAAAGAATAGAGTTTGATCTTGCTTGGCTTATCGTTCCCTAACAAATTTTGGAGAAACAAAACCTGTGTTGTGAGAGAGCTAGATCACACTTTTCGTACCCAAAATGTCGTTTCTACAAATAAGTTATAACATGGACACGCCTACGGATCTTTCATTTATCTTACGCCCATTTAACTTTAACGCAACAAAATACATCATGGGCACAAAGATAACTGAAGCTCTAATACCAAATGATATTATATTAGTGAGAGCTTCCATGATATATCACCATAAAGAATATTTAGGAAGGAAAGGTTATAATTTATGAACAGCATCAATGGTAGTTGAATAATACATTTAATTGAGAATAGAATTGGTGGATTTGTATTAAGGATCAAATACATTTTGAAGGGATCTTGAATTACCAATAGCATATCATTAGTAAACTGAGAATGAAATTATTATGACAGTACAAATAATACATATTATTATCAAATTTTTAAAATATTTTTCACAGCACTTTTACATAATCTACAATAACATAAAAAGTGGAATTTTTTATTCATTGCGCTAAGAAAGGTCTTCAAAGGACCTGACATCTTTTACAAAGTATTGCATATGCTGGATCAAAACCAGCCATAAGACAGAAGTACTCAACAAAACTAGTCCAATAAAACAGTATAGATGGAAAGAATTCTAAGACTCGTCCAATTTTGAAATTAAACTATGAGACTACCTACCAAAGGATATTAGGAAGACACTTCTTTTTATATTTTATAATCGTTCAGGAATGTAAAGAATATAGAATCACTCTATATTCTGGAAATTACTCACACACAGAATGCTCTGTATTCAGCAATTAATTAAAATCCCCAAAACAGGGCAAAGCATAAACATGAACAAAATTGGAGATATGCAAGCTTTCTTCTTGCTTCTATTAATCTAAAAATTACTTCTACAACTAAAATAAACTTACAGCTATCTGGGGCTGCATACAAAATACTGTGAGCTTCTCAAAGCTCTTGCAAAATGTCTAGAGCAATCACTGCTCAACAAGACAATAAAATTACAATTGCTGTTGTAAAACTAAGTCTCTGATAAAACAGAGCACTTATAAAATAAACTAATTTGCTGCTGCTGCAAAATAAGTTTCTTACAAGTCTTTCCTTCTGTTGTTGAAAGAATAAAGACATTCTTTCCTTTATAATGAAATTGCTGTCCAAATAAGAAAATATGATTTTCCCAAAATCTGATTTGATCTTATCTTTCAAAGTCTTCAAAATATCTGATTTACACTTATCAACAATAAACATGGGAGAATTAAAAAGTCAACAAAAGTTGCTAAAGACAATCAGATTTTATTCTGAAAAAACAACACTCCCCCATTGTCTTTAGCCAACAAAATAAGATCATGCTTGATCCAAATGAAGTACGCCCAGATTTCTCCTTAGGCGCTCAAAACTTGCAATGCCCAATGGCTTGGTGAAAATGTCTACTAACTGCTGCTCCGACCTGCAAAACTCCATTTTTATTTCACCCTTCTCAACTAATTATCTGATAAAATGATACCTGATTTCAATATGCTTGCTTCTTCCATGAAACAGAGGATTTTTAGACAAAGCTATTATGGAAATATTGTCACAAAATATTTTGGTTCCATCCTCTTGTTCTTCCTTCAATTCTACCAAGATCCTTCTCAGCCAAATAGCTTGACATGCTGCCGCATTTGCTTCTATATATTCAGCCTCCGCTATAGATTGAGCAACTATGGGTTGCTTCTTAGAAGCCCATGAGATTATAGTTGAACCCATGTGAAAGACATATCTGGAAGTTCTCTTTCGATCATCCAAACTCCCTACCCAATCACTGTCTGTGTAACCAATCAATCTAGAATCATTTGTTGCAGTATATAAAATACCATATCCCTTGGTTCCATTCACATACCTTAGGCTTCTCTTTCCCTCTTGCCAATGGGAGTCCTTTGGAGTTTCCATAAATCTAGAAATCAAACTTACTGTATGCTTAATGTCTAGTCTAGTTGCTATCAAATACATTAAACTTCCAACCAAGATTTTCAAGAAAGTCAGATTCACATTGTTGCTACAATCATTCCTGCTTAGCTTTAGACCTACCGTAGTTGGTGTTGGGGCAGCCTTTCTATTCTGCATTTTAAATCTCTCCAAAATTTGATTTGCATATATTTTATGAGAGATAAAAATTCTATCATGCATTTTTTTTACTTCTATGCCTAGAAAATATCTTAGGAGACCCAAGTCTGACATTTCAAACTCTCTTTTCATAGCCTCTTTCAAATCAGCAATGAGGAAATCATTATCCCCAGTAAAGATTAAATCATCAACATACAAGACAACAATTAAAATATTACCATTTGCTGCCTTGATGTAAAGAGTGGGCTCACCATCACTTTTGCAAAATCCATTTCTCATCAAACATGAGTCAATTCTGCTATACCATGCACGTGGAGCTTGCTTAAGCCCACAAAGAGCCTTTTTTAGCCTATACACTTTACCTTCGTGACCCAAAACTTCATAACCAGATGGCTGCTCCATATAAACCTCTTCTTTCAATACTCCATTCAAGAAGGTGGATTTCACATCCATTTGATATACCTTCCATTTGTGCTAGGTTGCAATTGCTATGACAACACGCATGGTTTCAATTCTAGCAATAGGGGCGTAGGTTTCATCATAATCTCTACCAAACTGTTGTTTATAACCCTTGACCAACAACCGAGCCTTATTCCTATCTATTTTTCTTTCAACATTGCTCTTGGTCTTGTAGACCCACTTAAATCCAATAAATTTCTTGTTAGGAGGTAAATTAGTGAGCTCCCAAGTTTCATTTCTTTGAATTGCATCTATTTCCTCATCCATGGCCTTACACCATTTTTCATCTTGGTAAATCTCCCTTAGACTCTTGGTCTTTTGTAGCACTAGGGAGGTGAGAGTGTGATCACTACTCTCTGTATTGCTACTGCTGGTCTCTACTGGGCCAATTTTCTGCCTTCTGGAGCCTTATATATCTATTGTTATATCATATTGTTGTTCATTAACATCATCATCTTCAGCAATAATAGGCACTTTACTTGAAGTGCTTGATGATGTGTCCACCTAGCCATCCCATGACTCATTTTTAATGAACTCCACGTCTCTTGAAATGATGATCTTTTTGGTGACAGGGTTATACAATCTATATGCCTTTGAATCAAGACTGTATCCCACAAAGATACACTTCACACCCTTGTCACCCAATTTTTTCCTTTGCTCCTTTGGCACATGTGCATATGCTACACACCCAAACACTCTCAAGTATTCAACCGTCCATCTATGCTTTGCCCATGCTTCTAATGGAATCTTGTCACGGACTTCCATCGTAGAACTTCTATTTATCAAATAGACAGTTGTTGCTACATCCTTTCCCCAATATTCAATTGGGAGTCCTTTTTCTTTCATCATACTTCTTGCCGTCTCAACGATGGTCCTATTCTTTCTTTCAGCCACTTTATTTTGCTGTGAAGTATAACTGGCTGTTACCTCCTTCTTTATGCTATTCTGCTTGCAAAATTTTACAAAAATATTGGAGGTATAGTCCCCCCTCTGTCTGACCTTAGGGCTTTCAAATCGTGTCCACTTTATTTTTCAACCTGGGCTTTAAATTCTAAAAACTTATCAAAAGCTTTAGATTTATTTTGTATAAAATAAGCCCATGTTCTACGGCTGAAATCATCTATGAAGGTCATAAAATAAGTACTCCCCCCAACGGAAGTGATTTTCATAGGGCCAACTAAATCAGTATGCACTAATTCTAATGGTTCTCTTGCCCTTTTAGAGTTTCAAGAATTAAAAGGCAGCCTATGTTGCTTACCCAAAATGCAAGCCTCACACTTGCTACTGAACTTTTTAATACATGGAAAATCATCTACCATTCTTTTCTTGGACAATAAACTTAAACCAACAAAGCCAAGATGTCCATACCTTAAATGCCATAGCTTGGAGGGGTCTTTAATCACGCTCTTGAAGGCTGATTATTGTACTATTGTACATGCTTGCTTGGGAGATGCAACTGCTAAAATTGAAGAGAAACACATTTCTATGTTCAATGGAAACATTCGATTCTTTGTCATTTGGACTTCTGCAATTATTTTATTACTCCCATCCTTATCATAAATGACACATTGGTCATTCTCCAACAACACTTTATATCTATTTTGAATGAGTTGTCCAACTCTCATCAAATTGTGCTTTATACCTGGGGCAAAATAAACATTCTAAATTTCTTGTTTCTCACCTTGCCTGGTGCGGATCATAATAGATCCTTTTTCCCATAACTGGAACAATTCCATTATCCCCCATTCTAATTTCTAATTTTATAGATTTATCAATGAAAGAAAAAATACTTTCATTACCACTCATGTGGTTACTACAACCGTTGTCCAAATACCAGACTTCGGGGCTGCCTTCTTGACCAATATTGCACATGATGAAGGCTGTGAGATTATTTTCATTACCCACTTTCACATCAGCAATGTTTGCACTTTGCTTTGACTGATCACCTTGCTTTTTTCAGCATTAACTTGCATAATGCCCAAATTTATGGCAATAATAGCACTCAACATTGCTCTTGTTTGAGTTACTATTCTTCTTGCCTCCTCTAGAATTATTCTGAGAGTTGCCAACTCCCTCATTTGTGGCTTCTCGTTCTGAGCTTTCTCCTCTAGCATTTTGTTGTCCAGAGATTCCATGACCTCTGCCTGTTGAGCCTCTTCCAGAGTTGTTTCTTCCTCTCCCCCTACCTCTTGCATTGGATTGAGCTCTGAATGCTTTCTCTTGAGAAGAATTTATTGATCGATTAATTCGATGCTCATGGGTTTGGAAAGAACCCATTAACTCATCAATAGTCAATGTTGAGAGATCTTTTGCCTCTTCAATGACAATAACTAAAGTATCAAATTTTGAGGGAAGACTTCTCAAAATTTTCTCTACTATTCTTTGATCCACCATGGTTTCTCCATTGGTTCTCAACTAGTTTATCAATCCAGAGAGTCTTGAGCTAAAATCTGAAATGGACTCATTGTCCTTCATGAGAAAAGTCTCAAATTCCCTTCGAAGCATTTGGAGCTTCACCAAATAAACTTTTTCAGTCCCTTTAAAACTTGTGTGAAGGATATCCCAAGCTTCTTTGGAATAATTAGCTGTTGCTATTCTGGGAAAGATTGCCTCTATCAAGGAAGTTTCAATCAAACTCAAAGCTTTTGCATCTTTCCTCCTTGACTCCTTCAACTAAGTCTTATGATTGTTTGTGAGGGTAGCAAATAGAGCTGGGTCAGTTATATCCACAAATTCATTGACCACAAGCTCCCACAAATCATTTGCAACCATTATGGTCTTCATCTTCTTTACCCAAACATCATAATTTTGTCCATTAAAGGATGGTGACTGTTGCCAGCTCTTTCCTACATCTCTAGCCATGTCTCCTATGCAAGATAAACAAATACCTAGAAAAAACAAATGCCCAAACTCACAAGGATGGAGGGCCAACCAGCTCTGATACCATGTAAAGAATATAGAATCACTCTATATTCTGGAAATTACTCACACACAGAATGCTTTATATTCAACAATTAATTAAAATCCCAAAAACAAGGCAGAGCATAAACATGAACAGAATTGGAGATATGCAAGCTTTCTTCTTGCTTCTATTAATCTAAAAATTACTTCTACAAATGAAATAAACTTACAGCTATCTGGGGAAACATACAAAATACTTTGAGCTTCTCAAAGCTCTTACAAAATGTCTGGAGCAATCACTATTCAACAAGACAATAAAATTACAACTGCTGTTGTAAAACCAAGTCTCTAATAAAATAGAGCACTTACAAAATAAACTAATTTGCTGCTGCTGCAAAATAAGTTTCTTACAAGTCTTTCCTTCTGTTGTTGAAAGAATAAAGATATTCTATGCTTTATAATGAAATTTCTATCCAAATAAGGAAATTAAATTTCCCCAAAATCTGATTTGATCTTATCTTTCAAAGTTTTCAAAATATCTTATTTACACTTATCATCAATAAACATGGGAGAATTAAAAAGTCAACAAAATTTGCTCAAGACAATCAGATTTTATTCTGAAAAATCAACAAGGAAGAGCCATTAGCTAAAAGTAAAATGTCATGATGCAATGGAGAAGAGGAACCCTTTAAAAAAAAAGATATGACAAAGTGTTGTTATGACATGAGGGAGAAGATGAATCCTTAGAAAAGCTAAGACGAATAGGGCTTGTCTTAAGTGAAACATTGGTTTGAAGAGTATCCTCAAAAATATGAACACTAGGATCAAGAACTGCCCCTTGAGCATTAACAAGAGTTTTTGGAATATAAAAGACACCCACTATACCTTAGGAACAGTCAATGTAACAAAGTTTTTAGGAGTTGGACGACAAGGAGGAGGTTTTGAATCAGGACAATAATCATCTAAATCATCAAGGGAAATAGTGAGATGATCACGAAGAGAACTATTCGAGGAAAATAACTTATGAGAGCAGCAAGGAAAAGTAGAGGACAAGTTCCCTGTAGCAATGTAGTGGCTACAACAAAAATCAATGCCCTCGTTACTTATCATTTTTGAATAAATAAAATCATTTATCTATAAAATGATCTTCTTATTTAAATATATAAAAAACAATATCCATTATAATATGAGCATAAGAAGTATGATTAAAATTGGAAGTAGCTAGGTACACCTTCAAGAAGCATCCTAAAGCATTATAAATCACATCATAAATAGATTTACACCAAAATTGTAAGTCAAGAAATGAAATTATCAATCAAACATGAGAAACATCAATAGACTTATTTAGAAGGTTAAAGGAAGACTCCAAGGATTATTTGAAAGAGCATGTGTGTCCCATTTTAAATCCTCAACAACTAAATTAGTCTCAAAATATTCAGAAGAATCAAAACAAACAACTGGAATCATACAAGTAGATCTACATCTTACCTACTACCAAAGTTATTTATTAAGAAAATATTCACCAGTGAAAGTTAGGATGGGATGGCCATAGGTGGCAGAACCAGAAAGTCAAATCCTTACTCAAAAAACACACATTGCATATCAATTATGACCTAAAACCACCAATAGGTTAGTAATAGCACAAAGAAGTGCCACACACTTCTTAGCATAAGAGTTCATAAATGAATTTCATTGAAAAAGAATGCACCCACAAATTGATCCCAACCTTGAAATGCACTAGTAACATAGAAGTAGTAGGTTAAAAATTCCCAACTAAGATAGTTGTCGAAGGATATTGAAGAGCCACAAATGATCCAAGAAAACTTGAACCCATACATCAAATACTAGGACCAAAAGACATACCTAGCGAAAAAGGAGTCACTCCACATGAAAAATTCATCCCAGTGACCCAAGCTCAACCTCATAAGCTATGGTAGGAAAAAACCCAATAGGCACAAAAAAGCAATTCAAATCAAAATACGAGATCACATAGGAGACCATCTATTTTATTTTTATTATGGGGACATTATACTATTAACCAAAAACATTTTATAATAAAAAATGTTGCTTAGTAGAAATTATAGATGTCTACAACAAATTTCTATCTTTTCATCATCATAAGAACTCAAAAAAATGAGCTCTGCAACTGCAACTGTGGGACGTGCGAAAAGGGTTTCACCCAGAGTTTTTGAGCAAATAGAAGGTCGGGGGAAGCAGGTTGGTGGGAGAAATTATTCATGTAAACAATGGGCTGATGAGGAAGAGCAGGCTCTACCAAATAACATGAGGAACAAGGCCCAAAGTAAGCTAGCTTCCAAACCCTCACAGCCCCCGCTATGGGTTTTCCATTCGGGCAATTGGGTGGATGAATCTTGGCCTCTCCTGCCGGTTCAAAATTTGCTGCAATGTGTTTTCTAGTAAGGTGTTTGGAAGGATAAATCTTGGACCAAGCCTATTTTAAATCGATGGATACACCAATCTATCCCACAGTGGCATTTTTACAAAGGCAAAGGTCGAGTTCATAGCAATAATAGGCAAAGGAGGATTCCGGATAAGACCATTAGGTTTGATATTTGGGGATCTGTATCCCCATCTCATTCGGGGTATCTGAGTAAAGAATCTTCTCCCAATGATATAGATAGGTCTCCCTTGATAGATCGCCCCATTCTTAATTCAAAGGCAGCTCCCTTCAATCCACCAGCAAGGGTTCATCCAGTGTTTGCTACTAAAGATCATGACATTGGGCACCCAAATTTTGCACAAAATCTTCATTCATGAGCCAATGGTATCAACATCTATCCAAGACTTAATGGATAGGGCACTAATAGGTAAGATATGGAACTTTTCTCCTAGTAGTTTTGAATTATCTAAATGGGCCTCCAAGAATTGGTCAGGGTTACAAAATTCTTTTATTATTGATTCTGGCGAGGTGTTTTTCATTGCTATCTTCGATAATTAGGCCATTGGAGATAAGATTCATAAGCATAAGGGGTGGTTTTTTAAGGGTTGGGGGATCCATACTCAACTATGGTTTCCTCATTTTTATCCTTAGAGGGACCAGGTGAGATTCTTTCCCTTCTGGGTATCGTTTCCTGCCCTCCCACTAGAATTTTGGAAACCTAAAATTTTAGAGGGCTTGGCCAACAAGCTAGGTATCTTTCTTTTCCATGATTGGGTCTCTCTAGATGATTTTTGAGCCCCTTCTCAGATTTTTCTCCTTAAAGAAATCTCTATCGAATGGCCCCACATGCTTTGTTTAGAATCAAAGTTTGGCCCTCTATAGAAATCCATCACTTTAGATAACTCAGCCCTTGTTACGCTTAGGATGGATACTCTTGGCCATCTAGATTCACTCCGCTAGGCTAGTGGTAGAAATAGCATTAGAGTGTGCTGGGATATATGTTCTTCTCCTTCAGATTTTAGTGCCCAAGCCTTGGAGTGCTAGGAACACCACCCCTCAGCCTATTTTTTCTTAAGGGATTCGCCATCACATGTAGCTCTGGTTTCCCTATCAAAAATAGGGCCTCTCCTTGATTCATGGAAAGATTGTAATCCAGCATTGGTCAATCCAATTCCATCATTTACCCCTATTCCATGAGATGGTCATCAGGATGTAGGGGTTATACAATTTGATCAGAACATATTTTCAAGGTTGGATGCCCCTCTACCTTCAGGGTTAGGGGCTGAAGGGCTTCCTACCTTAATTGCCCCCCATTAGCTAATTCTCAATTAGGTGATGAGCAGGTACATCCTCAGTTTCCTTTCTCTTCTGCACTCTTGGACAAGCCTTGTCTAGCCACACCTCAGAGTTCTCCAATTCCTAATATTCATGGGTCAACTTTCGATTCATGGCTTAGGCACAATTTAGAGATTGCAGGACGTGATCTGGATTATGAACCAGAATGGTCTATGGATAACGAGCTGGTGTATGATGAAGTGGAACCCTTACCACTATCATCTGCTCACAGTAATCTACAACATAGCTTCTTGCAAGAACTAGACCAAAACATTACAGGTGTAAACATAAACTTGGGCTTAAGTTCTCCTTATCAGATTGACTCTACCTCCCCCCCTCAGAAGGAAAATTTGGCTATTGATAAATTTTCAGAAGTGTATATCTATGTAGTGGTAGATATTATGCTCTATGGAGGGGCTGGAAACTCGTTAATGGAAGATGGTAGTGGTGGTAAACCCAAACTAGTTCACACTTCCATTTCCTCCCCTTTATCATGTGGTATGCTCCAGTCAGAGGCAATAACTTCTCAGATTATTATATGCGCACGTTCATCTCAAAAGTCAAGGGGGCTCCCAATAAGAGGGAAGAAGACAGCGGCAGAAGATTTCTACTGGGATCTAGACTACGCTTCCTTTTACTTCTATCCCTAGGAACACAAAGAAGGATGCGGCCATTTCAATTTCTAAGTAGTTGAATCAGGGTAGGAGAGAAACTACCTCTTCTAGTTTACAATGAAGATGGTTTCCTGGAATGTTAGAGGCATAAATACCCCTAACAAGGCCCAACTTATCAAAGATCAAATCCTGATAAGTAGGGCAGATATTGTTCTTCTGCAAGAGACTAAGCTATCTCATGACAAAGGTCTATTAGTTTTTAATACATGGAAGGGATGGGATTTCATTCACGTCCCCTCCATTGGTGCTTCAAGAGACATAGAAATATTATGGAATCCTCATAAGTGTAAACTGAAGTTGGAGACCTCAAATGCTAACTAGATATTAGATTAGGTTTTTGTCCTTGCAATCTCATTGTCCTTAATCAATGTATATGGAACAGTTTTAGTTTCTGCTAAACAACATTTATGGGATACATTGTGGATTATTATCTCCCACATTGGAAATTGTAAGGTTATTTTAGGACATTTCAATGCTACATTGGGGGATTTAGACAAATTTGGGGGTGCAGGTACGTCCTTCAATGTCACACAAGATTTTAAATACTTTGTTCAAGGTAATTCTCTTTTTAACTATTGTCCCCCTCAGTGGAAGATAACTTTGTCTAACAGGAGGAAGGGCCCTCGGTTTGTTGGAGCTCATCTAGATAGACTCCTTATCAACTCTCAATGGATTATGGCTCATGGGTGCCCCCAATCTAACATTCTCAGTATTTCTAGATCAGACCACTATGCGGTGTCTTTGGACATTGGAATGGGAAACACATCTTTCAAACCAAAATCTTACTTCAAGATTGAGCACATGTGATTTAGAAACCCTGATTTCTCTTCTCTCCTTCAACAATGGTCATCTTAGTGCCTAGTGGAAAAAGGGTATAAGGTGTATCAGCTATTTAAGAAACTATCTTTCTTCAAAGTCAAAATTAAAGATTGGAACTAGCACAACTTTGGAAACATTTTCTCAGAAAAGCATAATATTCAGCACCAACTAGATCTATGAAATGAGTATGTCCTTTACCATAGGCTGGACCAGTAGGTATATGACTCTAAAAAAAAATTGCAAAGTAGTATTAATGAAGTGTTGCTCAGGGAAGAGGTTTATTAGTGGCAAAGGTCCAGGTAACTCTAGTTGTCAGAAGGAGATAGAAATTCAAGTTTCTTTCATGCTTTAGTAAAATTTAGAGGACAAAAAAGGCCATTTTTCAAATCAACGATGCTAACAACAACATCCTCTCTTCAGAGAAGGATATCCAGGAGGAAGTAGTCCATTTCTTTCAAGATCTCCTTAGTACCTCAGATGATCATTTAGCCCAACCCCAGGCAGATTTGCATTTTATACCATCTGTAGTCTTCGAGGTAGACAATAATTCCCTACTACACCCTTTCACAATTGAGGAAGTCAAGTCCTCAGTGTTCGCCATGAAAGATGATAAAGCCCTGGGCCCAGATGGTCTTACTCCTATGTTCTTCCAATAGTGCTGGGAATTTATGTAGGAGGATATATGGGAGATAGCAAAGGATTCTAGGAGACATTCATCTATGTTTGAGGATTTTAACAATACTCTTAGTACACTTATTCCCAAGGGTCCTCATCCTAGCTCCTTTGCTGATTATAGACCTATTTCTCTATGTAACACAATTTATAAGATTATCACTAAATCTATCTCAGTTCATCTTGGGAAGATTATCCCAAGGATTATTTTAGACTGGCAGAGGGGTTTCATTGAAGGGAAGGATAAAATGGAAGGGGCTCTGATAGCTCATGAAGTTTTACAATCAATCAAGGTTCAGGGCTTACAGGCCATAGTTCTTAAACTGGATATGATGAAAGTGTATGACATAGTCGATTGGGATTTTCTTAGGTAGGTTATGATAAAAATGGGCTTTAACACTAATTGGATCAAATGGATCATGGCTTGTGTTAAGGGGGCTAAGTTCTCAGTTCTGATTTATGGCTCTCTATTCGGCTTCTTTTCTTCATCACGCAGAATTAGACAAGGGGACTCTCTATCTCCATTTCTTTTCATTATCATGGCTGAGGGTCTTAGTGGGTTAATCTCTTTTAAACAAGTGCAGGGGGCTTTGAAGGGTATTTCATTGCACACCTCTCAGCTATCAGTCACTCATACCCTATTTGCTGAGGATTCTCTACTATATTTAGAGGGTTCTATCAGGGAAGCAGGTTACAATCAAGATATCCTGATAGAATATTGTAAGATGTCGGGGTAGAAACTTAACATCTCAAAATCAAAGATCTTCTTTTTTCAGGTCCCCAAGAAGACTCAAGAGGCTATCCTCAATCTATTAGGATTTGATGTGGATGTCATCCCCAGTAAGTATCTAGGAATTCCCCTATTTCAAGGCCCATGTAGGGCTGCATTATGGGATAATATCTTTAAATCTATTGCTGACCGAATTGCTTCTTGGAAAGCCAGATGGCTCTCGCTTGCAGTAAGAATTATCCTTGTTAAGTCACTGCTTTCTTCCATTCTGAATTATATTATGTCAGTGTCTATGGAAACTAGGGCAGTTGTTGATAAGATTAGGAAAAATCTCAAAGATTTTATTTGGAGAGGTAATTTGGATGGGACCTCTAAGATACCTTTGGTTTCATGGGATAATATCTCACTCCCAAAAGAATGCGGGGGTGTAGGAATCCATGACATCAATACAGGGAATTTAAGCTTAGGGGCCAAACTTTCTTGGAAAATATATGATAATCCAGGCTCTCTATGGGAAAGAACCATCTGACTTAAATATCTGGGCAATGATGACCCTGCTCGCAAATTCACAATTAGGAACCCTCCTTCTGGTTCTGCTATGTGGAACTTTTTTCTCAATTGACATCAAGTTATCCTTCCTCACTTTTCATGGATCATTAACTCAGGGGATTGAGCAGATTTCTGGGATGACTCATATAATGGTTTGTCACCTATTTCTAGTACTCCAGGCTTACTTCATTTAACTAAAAATGTCTTTTAGCATTTATGGGGCTTCCAGGTTAAAAATTATTTTGAGATGTTTGTATCATCTTTAGGAGTTAAGGAAGTATGGAGATATTTTTTGCAGATTGACATTCCTTGGGATCAATATGTGCTTCTTAAAAATCTACTATATCTGAGGTTATTATACATTAACTTAACTAGTGATAGACTGATCTGGTCAGCTGCTCCAAATGGGAGTTATTCGATCAAGCTGGGATATCAGCATCTTAAGAAGCATGTCAAACATCCTCGTGAGAAGATTTTCAAGTTCTACTGCCACCTGACAGTGCTTCCTATAGTAGGTTCTTTCCTTGGTTTGGCAATTCTTAGAATAATCCTCACTAGTGATCAGCTTAATAGGCTTGGCATTGTTGAAAAATTTATTTGTGTACTCTACAAATCCCATTTCAAAAATGTTAATCACTTGTTTATCTCCTGACCTTTTTCTCAGGAGGTTTGGTATTGGATTCTGGGTAAACTAGGTTGGCATGGTCCCATGACAGACTCCCTAATTCATCTTCTGGAGCAGTGGCCAGTCTTGTATAGAGATTCATTCTTTGGTAACATTTGGAGAGTCATTCTAGTAGTGGTCACATGGAGCATATGGTGGGAAAGGAATAAGAGGATATTCAGGAAGGAGGTCTATTCGGCTGCCCAAGTGTGTGAATCTGTTGTTAAATCAATCTCAGAAATGGTGAATTCTTATGCTTTTCATTTCAAATATCTCTCTTCTATTTCACTTCGCAAGATTATCAGATCCCTAATGAGTGGAGTTCAATAGTTATTCTGTTTAAAGGGATCCTCATTGGGAAACAACCTAATAGAGATATTAGGAAAGATATTAAGTGGGTACCTCTAGATCAGGGTTTTTCAAAGCTTAACTTTGACGGGGCTTCCAAGGGCAACCCAGGGGAATCTGGATCTGGATGTGTTCTTAGGGTTTCAGAGTTATCAGTAGTTAGTGCATTTACTATGAAGATCCCATTTGGGTCTAACAAAATTATTGAGACCAGCTCTTTGTTTTTAGGACTATCCATTGTTATTTCCCTAGGAAATAAGCGTATTCATATTGAGGGGAATTCTCAATTTATTACTTCTACCCTTTCACTTCAAGATTCTCCAAAATGGGAGATCAACTACATTTTGGATAATGACAAGAATTTACTTCTTCAATTTACATAATATTAAATTTCTCATTGTTACAGAGAGGCAAATGGGCTAGCCGATTAGCTAGCCAACTAGGGAGTCAAATTAAATGATGGCTCAAGTTTTTGGGAGAACGATACCATAGCTAGGTCTCTGACTATGGTAAAAGGTGTAGAATCAATTAATAGGGAAATGACCCTTGTTAAGATGTTTTGAGACTTTAGCATGCGGGATGAGGGCTCTGTAGGAGGCTTTCTTCACTATTGGGGATCCAGAGGTATTTGGCATCAGCTTGCATAGCCTACGGACTCTCACTTGATTTGATTCCTCATCTTCAGTAGGTGTTTTTCCACATCACACGTATGTCTATGTGGAATTCCCAAAAAACATGGTATGGCTTGATAGTCAGCATTTTTCATTTTGTTCTGTCTACACTTCATCTCGCCAATCTATATGGTGTGTTAGGATCCCCTCTAGATTTGGTGCATTGGGAATGTACTCTCCTTCTCCTGCTTATTATAGACTTTGAGTTCATGGCATCACTTAGGAGCACATGCTGGACATTTTTACGAGTTTCCCATGTGGCTTTGTACTTTTGCTGGTGCCATTTATTCATTTATATGCTGCGGGGGTTGCATTGGTTTTTGTTTACTTGGATGCTAAGATGTCATAGCCAGATTGTTATCTCCCCAATCATGGGAGGGGTTGGCAGCCTCATTTATTTCCCAAATGGAGCTTCCATTAGGATGGTTTTATGTGTGTGTTTTTCACTATAAGCATGCATTTTGGTACGACAATCAAGGAAACTTCAAGTATTTTCTCCTGCGGGCACAGAGTATTAACTATTTTTTAGCTAAGGTGGTGTCTTGGTTTCTGGTAACTTGGGTGTGAAGCCAACAAGTGCAGTACGAGATCTCTTATCACATGTGTCTAGGGTTGGTTTAAAGTTTTTATACCTGTACGTGGAATTTTTTATATACCCTTTTGACACTGCACAAACTCATACATTTTTCTTGGGTCACATTCTACTTTTTCACGGCTCGAACGCTCTTCTAGAGTCTTGTGTTTTATCTGCAATTTATAGTTCTCCATTTTTCTCTCTTCTGGGATGGATTATCATCCCCTTAACCAGTGGATTCAGCTCCCAAGTCATAAGTGGGAGTGCCCTATCCCTGGCGACTTCCTTCAGCACCACATGTGAGTGGATTTCAAAGACTTGCCTAAAGCTATTTTTGGTGTAGTTTGCACGGTTATCGGTGAAGATGTCTTGTTCCCCCCTCACCCCGCAACATCCTACACTCTCAGGTGCTCTCTATTTTTTTGTCTAATTTCTACGACCTCACGCATGATTATATTCCATTCATGGAAATGACAATGAGGGTGGTCAATCCCTACTTCATGTCAGCCGAAAGCATCCACAAGGCATTTTTGGAATAAAATCTTAGAGATTCACAAGCTTGGGTGGGGGGCTTGTTTCCACCAAGTCAGTTTGATAGGGACCTAGAATTTGTGAAGCTCTACAACTCATTCAAAGTAGACATCATAGCTAGGGATTCTATAGCGTTTAGGAGGAGCATAGGCCCTCTAGTGGAATTTATCCCCACCACCATCATGGCAGACACATATAGTCATTTTGATAGCATGGCGGTAATTCTTGCTTTCATGAGTGATGAGGGTTCAATGATTCCTAATATTCAGGCTCAGTCAGCCTCGCTAACTTTGCCTTCTTCATCAGAATCAGTGTCTTCCAGGGGCCTCTGGAAGTGTCCATGCCACTGCCATGGCAAGGTTAAACCTATGGGCTAAATATGTGTAGGTTGGTATTTTTGGCAGATGTCGAATTAGTAAAGTTTTTTGCCTCTATTCATGGTGGTAATACGACAGATACTCAACTCATTTTTTGGGGTATGTAGGCTCAGTTTGCGAGGGTTTTCTTTTAGTATATTATAGATACATGTTTCCATTTTATATTTCATGTAACAAAGGTGCTTCTGAGGGTCTTTTAGAGCAACATAGGCTCAATGGTAGGGGTTTTTTGGGGATTTGCCTCTAATTCTCATTTTGTACACTCAGAGACAGAGGATAATATGGATATGTCATGACAGGGTCATATTATAGGCTTATTTCTCTTTGTATCTAGCTAGGATATGAGGTTTTCTTCCTACTTCTTTCCTCCTTGAGCCTTCTGAAGTATTTTTATTAATAAATATAATGGCTTGTCCATTTTTGTCAAAAATAAAATAAAAATGTTGCTTACCACCTTTAAATTTTAAAAAAATCAAAATTTTATATTTTAAATTATAAAATTTATTCATGCCCACCTTGACTATAAACTGATCACAATCACATATAGTGATTATAGCTCCATTCATTAAAATTTTCCTTACATTATCCTTGAATAACATCTAACACATTATAATATACAAGGGACACATTTATGGCTGGAAATTATTTTCTCAAAGTCTCCCACACTTACACATGATTGAAAATCATCTCAAAATTACAGCTTAAAATGTTAGTCTCCCAATCTAGACTTGAAATAAGGTACCTTCAATAGGAGGTGCCAAAAAATATATTTTTACACATAACATATGTACATATACTGAAAAGCATAGAAGTAACTAAAAAAGCCTACAAAGGAATACCCACTCTAGCTGGTCAAGTGGATGGGTGCTGCATAATTAGAGATGATAAAGGCAATTTGAAATTGGCCCACATAAATAACTTGGGATTCCAAACCTCAAATTGTGTGAGGTAGAAATAGATTTTAATGGTATATCTCATCCTAAAGAGAACGGGCTTTGTAATATCATCATTGAAGGGGATTCCAAAAATGTAATCATGATGCTTTATGGTGAAGCATCCTCAGGTTGGGTATAAAAAGTTCTCATTTCTAAATGTTTCCACATGTTGTCCTATTTGTAACAAATCAGACTCACTCATATCCTCATATAGGAGAACAAGGATGTAGACATATTAGCAAACATTTGTCCCTTTGAAAATTCTCTACAAATGGGCACTTCCTTTGCATAATTTCCTAGGAAATTTTGCACTACTATTCAAGATTATCAAATTACATATGAATCAAAAAGGTTCACATGATACTGTTTTTATTATATCTTTTTCTATTATTTTCTTAAATCTTTTAAAATGGTAATTATTCTTTGTTTAAGAGAGAAGTTTTTATATCTCTTGATTGCTTGTCCTATTCTATATTTTGGTCATATTTTTTAGTTCTAAAATATAGCTTATATCGATGGTCTTTGCATTACTTGGTCTTTTATGGGGGGATTTGATTCAAATGGAGATTGGTAATCATGAAATATACAAAAATAATAGGGTCCTTTTCTTGTGTTTCTTAAGGGGAACCTCTCAAGTTACATTGATGGTATGCATGGCTTTGATCTGGATCTTTGTGAAAAAATTGTCCATTCTTGAGATGAGGGAAAATTTCCATTTTTGGGGTGCCTCTCACTATGTCTTTAGATTCTTTTGCAGTTTCTACCTGGCTAATTATGGAATAGTTGATAATCCTCAAGGTACCTAAGGGCCACTATGGGGAGGATTGAAAAATATTTTTAATGGATGGGGATAAAATCACTAGTTTGAAGAATGAATTTAACCAAGAGGATCTTCCTAGTGAGTGAAAGGATAGGGCTTTGGTTTTAATGAATTATATCATTCTAGATGGTTGGTTAAAATGTTTCCACTCTCAATTATTTCCCATCCTTGATAACTTTAGATATAGGGTGAACTTTAATTCATGTTCTATATTTTTTTTCTTTATTTGAATCTATGTTTGTAGCTCATGTCGTGTGTGGTTTCCCCCTCCACAAAGGGATTATTTACAATCTTTCTAATTTCCACCCATTCCTATCCTCTACTACCATTCTGAACCCCACTATTCACAATTTGAATCCCATCTTATTGTGGGATTGCCTAATGCCCATGATTGTAAAGGTAAATATCCTTCTACTTTGGCTACCCCCTCCCAAGAGTCAAGTTATTTTTGTCAATCCCTAGTACACTACTAAAATGAGAAATGTGGACAAGGAAAAAAAATTGGTTGGTCTTGAGGTCTAGGAGAGTTTTGAGAATTCCTCTTCTTCCCAGTTAACTACTCAATAATGAAACCATGAGAATTTTCCTCCTAATATTAAAAAGTTTCATGCCAAACCTTCTTTGGATACCTCTATCTCCCCTCCTCCCTTTCATATTTCTTAGGATATTGTCTTGACAATATTATATAGAAATAATAGAAAACATCTACAATCTATGACATTGTAAATAGTATGCTTCTAGAATTTGATTGTGTAATTTTTTTAACATTAACATATTGGATCATACTCCATGATACATCATCAACATCATAAGAGAATTAAAAGGGAATATAAAGACTCATGGATCATGAAGTATGATCTGAAATGCCAATGCTAAAAAAGTTTACACAATATGATTCTAGAAGCATACTATTTGCATTATTGAGAAAGTTAATATTTTTTGTGTGTCGTATAACTAATAGAATTAGATTATATATTGGCCTCTATCCAAACTGCATACTAATACAAAGAAAATTAATGGAATTGAATCAACATGGAGGATGAGATGGGTAGTAATTGGTCGAAGGTTGTTCATAATGAGAGCATTTCGACTACTATGGTCTAGCTAACATGCTTGATTATTGGGAAAATTTGGAAGCTCAAGGAAAATTAGATAAATGGTATCCTTTGATGAGGAGATGAAGGAAATATTGTATGTTATTATAGCCATCAAGAGAAATAAGGAGGAGATGAAAATAAATATTGATTAGATAGTAACCTGCACTAAGGAAATGGTTTTCTAGTTATCAAACTCCATGTAAATTCTCCAAGATGAGATGGATCATTATCATTCCAAGAAGAAAAGAAGGGAGATTGTATATAGTTATTTGCAAGAGTCTCTTATTGATTTGTTCACTACTCAACGTTAATATAGAATACAATATATTCTATAATATTTGAAATATTTAAATTAGAAGTGAAAGTATGTGAAGATCGACACCTTGTAGTCATTGGTTCTTTTGGGGTGATTTTACCCTTTTTTTATTAATTTATGTTGGTTTTAATTTTCTAGTTCTACTTTGTGTTTAGTGCTGATCTAATTTTGGGCATTACCACTCCTCGTGATAATTTATTCTTCAACCTTATGGCTACTCTATAGGGGTTTGTCTCCTTTTCTAGTTTATCTAATTAGAATCCCCACTAATGTATTTACACAAATATTAAATTTTGAATGGATTCACTTAGGTGGAGGGAGAGTTCAAAAGTATCCTTATGGAAAGATGCATTAAAACCTCCTTCACCATAAATCCACTACACTTCAAATATTTCCTTTTAACAACCATCACAAACCAAAATATATATCACAATCGCCACAAATTAAATGCATAATGGTACTCATAAATAAAAAAAATCTAACCTTCCCTAAAGAGGAAAAGATAAGTTCCTACCATAGGTCCTACCTCTCTTGGCCCCATATTTTAAGGTTTCTCTTCCCATTTTGATTAGGTTAATTTTCACAACCCATGTAAATAATAATAAAAAATATACCCATGTAACCAATACACAACTTGTAACATCCATAATCACATAGTTTGACATGTGTACTTAAAAAACAAAATCCAAGAGGTTTACCATACAATTCTTCAATAATGAAGATAAAAAGTTGAGGAATTTTCAAATATAATTACTTATTTGAATTTCCTTCTCAATCCAAGCATGAAGAATACCAAAATATTAAAAGGTTATAAAATTCCTGAAAGAAGAACCATTTCCTCATTTTCAAATTGGTAATAAGCTGAGTTCAAATTTTAATATTTTTGAATAAGGGAGTTGGAATTAAATGACTTGGAGTCTACAACACACCCAACTCTTGGGTCTATGGTTCTTCCTATGGTGGAAATCATTCTTAACCCCATGGCAAAGGTTCCATGGTGGTAACCTGTCACTCTCTATTACTGACCAAAGACGCCTCGAAGAAGGAGGAAATGGAATGGCAAACTCAACAGAAGAAAACCAGAACAAAAAAAGATGATGTTGGAGTTGACACAAAGCTTGGGTGGCCCAAAAATAGGAAATGATTATTCTCTCCTAGAACATAAGGGGCCTAAATAATCCCCAAAAACACCTGGCTATAAAATAGTACATATGCGATTACAAGGAGGACATTCTTTTAATCTAGGAAGTTAAAATTACTTATGACAATTTTGAAGCGCTTGTGGGACGACTTTGGCCTGGGGCCATTTTTTTTACTTTGATGTGTCTAGGGATTTGGGAGTAATTTCAACCCTCTAGAACCATTTTGTGGTCTAGGGAGATGCACAGATTTTTTCATCATCACCTAGCGGTGTCCTTCATCTCTCTATCGACCATTTGCTATTGTTTCAACATCTATCCTCCCAACACCCGCCAGTGGAGAAGGGAGGTATGGGAAGAATGAAAGGCATATTTCTTCCCCCTATAGGACTCAAAACACATGGTGGCTGGGTATTTCAACTCACCCTTGTTCCCATCTGAAAAAAGTGGTGGAATCATGGATTATACTAATAGTATGGTGGACTTCGCCACTTTTTTTGGTGACAATGGTCTTTATGATGTTGAATTAAACGGTAATCGCTTCACGTGGACCAAAAAAAAAAGGGAACCACCTCATTTAGGTTTGAATCAACCATGTCTTCCTATCCTCTTCATGGGATTTGGGTCCGGCCTCCTCATTGGTTTCTCTTCCAAGGACTATGTTGGATCACAACCCCCTCCTTCTTAAGTGGATGGATGTCAATAACGCATACCCTACACCTTTGAGGTAAGAAATTATGTGGGCCTCCCACCCCAGCTTCTGTGAAAGGATTAAACTGTGGTGGTTGAGCCCAGTCAAAGGTACAACCATGTTTAGGTTTGCTTCTGAATTGGAGCTCATCATAGGTTTTGTTAAGGGTTGGAATAAAACAAACTTTGGAGACATCTTCCAAACTAAGAAGGTGCTACTTGAAAAACCGGATGCTCTCAAAGGAAAAATGGTGGAAGGTGATCCGTCAACTGATCTACACATAGAAGAAGAAAATACTAGAAAAAGATAGAAGGATACTTTGGCCAATGACGAATTCTTCTGGAAGAATATGTCCTAAGTCTTATGGATTGTGGAGGGAGATGGAAACACGGATTTTTTTCATCAGTTTGCCTACGAGAACAAGAAAAGGAATTCCATGAAAAAACCAAAAATTCTAGGGGAGTGGAAATCTCTGACCCAATCTAGCTTAGTGATTTAGCCACTGACTATTTCATTTGATTCTTTACTGAAATGAATTCAGGGAACTCTGAGAGTCTCAAAAATCAGCTCATCTCAAAACATCCTATGGCCATCAATAATGTTGATAATATGTTCCTCCTCTCCAGGGTTTTTGATGAAGAGGTTTTCAAGGAAGTGTTCTCCATGGGACCCTATAAGGCCCCTGGCCTGGATGGCTTCCCCTCGGCCTTTTTCCAGGAATTTTGGGATATTTTTGGCACTGATGTGACTAGATTTGCATGTTACTTTATCAGGTGTAGAAAAATCCTAAAGAAACTAAATGACACCTATATTGTGCTGGTCCCCAAGTGTGCTGAGCCCATTGATATGGAGGACTTTTGACCAATAAGCCTCTGCAATAATCCTTATAAAGTCTTCTCAAAAGTCATGGTCAATCGTATCAAACTGTTACTTGACAAATTAATCAACCCTAACCAGAAGGCTTTTGTGCCTGGTAGAGAAATAATGGATGTGGCCATAACCACACATGAAATTCTACACTCTATTAATTGCAGTAAAGTTTCAGGGATGGCACTCAAATTGGATGTTTCGAAAGCCTATCATAAATTCAATTGGACCTTTCTCTACAAGGTTCTTGTTTCTTATGGTCTCTCTGAAGAGTTTATTGTTCTTATCAAGGCTTGCTTAGAAATGGTGAGATTTTTGGTGTTGTTCAATGGCAAACCATGTGCTAAATTTAGTCTCAACAAGGGACTCTTTCAAGGGGACCCCTTTCTCCATACCTCTTTATACTTCTTTCGGAGGTGTTGGGACATAAAATTATGTAGATGATTCATACTAGAGATTTATTGAAGGGATCAAGCCAGCTATGACCCTTCCACCAATAGTCCTGCAATAGTTTATGGATGATACTTTCTTCTTTGGTGCCTCTGTGGTTAGAGAAGCATGTATGTGGAAGAGGCTACTGGATGATTATGCTACTCTATGGTAGGTGTTTCTCCATGGATTCCAAAAAAGTTCCCTTGGTTGGGAAAATCAAAGATGCCTAAGTGGCTATAGCAGCACGTCCTGAGAAGAAAATGTTGTTAACAATACTTGTTGCTTATATACCATCAAGTTATGGTTTGTTGCTAAGGAGTTTCTGTAGAGACCTAGGAGGGGAAATAAAGCTAGATTGGTCTCAAGCTCTGATCCTAGTGGGTGGAAAAAAGATAAAAATAGCCCCTTAAGAGAAGGAAAAATTCACAGTGCTTAAGTCTGATGATCCTAAAGCCCAGATTCTATATCAAGAGTTAGAATTTGGAAATTATATGTTATTTAAATGATCATGATGAGGAAACTTAACTAAGAGAAGAAGAAGATCATTCTTCCACTAAAGAAACACCATTAGAAATATGGACCCTCAAATTTGATGGTAGTTGTGCATCGTTGGGATCTGTTGTAGGAATAGTCCTGATATATCCAGATGGCATATGTGAGCCCATGGCATACAAATTGGAGTTTTTAAACACAAACAATACAGCTGAGTATGAATCCCTATTGTTAGGAATCATTACAACAAAAGAAAATGGCATGAAATGTAATACCCTCTCCTATGGTGATACTTGGACTTTTGACTTGGACATTTTATTATGATGGTTAGAACTATACATTTACATTTATATTTTGTTAATGATGATATGATTGATATGCTCATTTATGGTTATCATTTATATGTTTATGAGATTAGAAAACCATCTACTTTTATATGTTTTAGGGTGATACCACAATAGTGGGTTACACTTTTTTGCCTAAACGGACATTGAAGTCTACATTTTGAGAAAAACTTTCACATTCGGATGCATATTTTCGTTAAACTGTTTGAAATTGGAAGATGAAGTAAACTAGAGTCTTTTAGGATTTTCTGTCTAGATTCTAAATATATATTTTTTTTAATTTTTTAATTGATTTTAATGGATTTTTTTTTCTCCCACTAAAACTGCTATGTCGCTGAAAATGTAATTTTCAAAAAGGTACAATGACTTCGTACAACATAACTTTTTTTCTAAAATAGATATCAATGCGCTTCTTTCAAATTTGGTTTTGTAACATCCATACAGAGGGCATGCAAGTGGTTTGATGAAATTATCATAATTATTGCATATTTTATGAATGTTTGAAGTAGAGTAAACCATAATTATGACGTACGTTGACTGCGTAGCTAATAACTTGTTGTGTATTTATCAAAATTCAATTTTTTTTTTTGATAGAAAGAAGACTCAAAGCTGGAGGGCACCGTTATTTTTCAAATTTTTCTCTTTTCTACTATTTTTCATTGAACATCAAACCTGGAAGTTTATATTGGATAGAAAACCTACATCCGATGCACGTCAAAATACATAGACCTAATTAATTCAAAATTTATCAAATCTATATTCGTTAGAAAGCTCATTCAGAGTACTTGTGTGATGCAAAAGGAGGTGTCCCTATTCTACCATTTGAGCCCCGCACTTGAGTCCTAAAGCCATGAAAACTATAGTTTTCTATTAGGCTTTGCAGATAGCCTGAGTTTTGGGGGTTTTGATAGAAAGTACTTTCGATAGAAAGTACTTTCGATCAAAACTAATTAGTTTTGATCAAAAGTAATTTCTTAGTTTAACATGTGTATGGGTCAAAATCCCACTAAAATCTTTACTAGCTTAGTTTCGATCGAAACTAAGAAAAAAAGGTAGTTTCAATCGAAACTATTAATTTTTCAATCGAAATAATCAGGTACTTTCTATCGAAAGTACTTGACTAAATCCTCCCACCTCGTGAATTCATGAGGAATTTATTCCTCCGAAAAAGTGTAACCCACTATTGTTGGATAACCCTTTATGGATCTAACCCAAGGATTTGAATCTAACCATTATCATGATGTTTTATGTTTCATGGATATGTGTCTTATATGTTTTCATGGCTCAGGATGAAGTCGTAGTTACTCACTTAGTTGAGGTCCACACGATGTATTGATCCTGGTCATCTATTTACATATATTTGAATTGTATGAATATCCATATGTATATGTATATATATCTCTTCTTGGTGATGCAGGATTGCAGGTACCGGGTATCGTCTCCACCTGGCTTCACAGGTCTGAGCGATCCCTCAAAATCTTCAATCATTGTTGTTGTTATGGAGATATCACCAGGTTCCACAGGAAGAAACTCCACCTTTGATCCTTCTATCCTTAGGCAGGGAGTTCCCGAGTCAGTCCCTTGTGTGGATGTATTATGTGATCTCTTAGTTTGTTGAATTTGTGGATCTTGTAGCTAGTACTTGTCTTCTTGGTATGCTCAACTTTGATTATTGATGCGAGTCATTGTTTATTTGAGGGTATGATTTAGTAATTTATCTTTAGTAGTGGCTATTATTATGCTAGCATATCTCGTTAGGAATAAGTTGGTATGTGATTTAAATCATGAATAATTTATGGTATTATTTTATAATACTCACAATAACAAAGTGTCTATGGTAATATTAATAATAAAATGTTTTTCTAACCTATGTTAGTAGCTACCTAATATATATTTTAGAATGTAGATGAGTGTATGAATAAATAACATATTTTATAATAATGTTATTTTTAATATTTAATATTAATAATAATGTGTCTTATTTATGGTATATGTACCATAAGCATATGGGTGCACACATATGCCTGTGAATACATATATTAATATATAGTATTATATAATAAATTAATTAATTATTTGTGTGAAGGAAATTATTCTTATGTTATTCTTATAAGTGGTAAATAGGATTGGTAAATTCTATTACCATAGTTAAATAAGTTAGTAAATTATTTTTAAAACTATTATTTATTATTGACACCCTTAAATTTAGGGAACATAACATTATAGTTTTATTTAAAATTTATTTCTCCCTTTACAGGAATGGTTTTGCAAACCATCTCATTAACTATTAACGGATGGATAGTTGAGATGGTTGCATCGGTTGGATTACCTGTGCAACCATCTCCTCCATTCTATTTACAGGAAAGACTCTCCTGTGTGTGGGAGTTGAAAAAAAAGGAAAATATTATTCTGAGAAGAGGCTTTAATTTTAGGATATTGCTATAGTTTAGAGAGGAGAAAGAATTGATATTTTCTCTGAGGAGTTGGAGTTTGCCCGTAGGAGGAATTCAAAGGAGTGCTGGAAGAGATTTAGAAGCTTGCTTTATTCTTCTTCAACCGATCTTCGCAAGACTCTAGGTTGGAATCCATCCCGAGAAAAAGATCTATTTTATAGTGTGAATGTTGTTTTTTAGATTTTTTTGAAAGTGGCTATATTTTGTATTATTTTTGCAGAATGGTTGAGCACTATTGTATTGTTATTGTGTTATGTAATAATATACTATTATGGAATGATGATATATTGTTGTATTAATGTAGAATGTGTATACATTATTGTATTGTTTTTCAGCCATCTATACATTATAGAAATGATATATTATTGCAGTATTCTATCATTTTAATAAGAATTTATTCTGTGTTGTATATACAATAGAAATATTCTGTCATTTTATCATGCCAACCAGCCGTGTGTACAAGTTTATAGAATCCCGAGTATAATAATTGTTTTATTCTCGTATTTTGTTCTCTGTCATTTGGCCGAGTTTATTGTTAAAAGCTGTGTCATTTTCCGCATGTTTAGGTGTTGCATTTTTATTAGGGTTGAAGTTGAACAAATATAATAATTAAGCCAAGTAGTATAATAGTTAAGTTTTCGCTTTATGCAAGTATAACATTTAAGTATATGTTACGATACTTTCATATAATTTAAGTTATACATGTGTAAAGGGATTAGGTACCTTTTGGATTGATTGGGATAGGCTTCAGCCTCCTAGAAGTTAAGTTGCAACTCCTAGATTTTAGTTTTTAAATAAAATCAGACTTAGTCAAATTTCAGGCTTAGTCAAAATTTCAAAC
>MU224589.1:877498-922745 GCA_018584345.1 Thuja plicata | reverse complement strand
ACCTAGTGAGTGGCTCTCAGTGCGGGGCCGGGGCCCTAAGTGGCTAGAACCAGGATAACCAACTGAAGAGTTATTTAACAAGTGAAAACTTAATTAAACTTATGGGAATGGGTTCTAACATTAAAAAGATTAAATGTGCCTCGACCATGCCATTAGCGCTAGTAAAGGCTATGGATGGGAGTGGGAGAAGGTACCTACATGTAGGTACAATCGAATGGCTCTTGTTTGTATGAAAGGCATTCGATCCCGCATGTGCCTACTTGGGGGCTAGGGCCGGAGTGGCTGGTACCAGGACAACCCAAGGAGGGCTATGTGATGACACCCACTTAGGTGATTGCTTAGAGTTTCTACCAAGCGCTAGAACCATTTTGGGAAATGTTTTTATGTTTTGACCCTTTCTTTCCTTGCTATTTGGGAAAAGGTTACCCAACCCTAGGTATGGCCTATCTATCCCTTTTTGTGGACCTTGGTGTTTATCTCCTAGCATGGGGGAGTGTTCCTTTCGGTATCCACATGGTTGGGTGGTAAATCTTTTATCGAGGTATCTTTTGCGGATGCAGTGTTTTGAAGATTCATGCTTGCTTATGTACCAGTTTTTGAAGAATGAAGGCCTTGTGATTATCTTTCATGATGAAAATTATTGTGACCTCCCAAGAGGAGATGAATGTAATGTAATCATTGATGTAATTTAAAATGAAGTATTTGTAATGGGTAGATTTAGGAAAAAGGGAAAAGGGAGATGTGAAATTTATGTATAAGATGTATGTTGGAAAAGGAAAAGGATTTGGTAACATTTCAAGTATAGTAGTATGTTTCTTATTATTGATTAAGTCAAAAAGGGCTATTGAAGAAAAAATTTATTATTTTCAATGTATCAAATGATTTAGATGGTTCCATTTGATTTAAAGGTTATATTGTTCATAAAGAATACTTAGGAATATAGATGGTTTTAAATGGAAAATTGAAATGAAAGTACTTAGGAATTTCTTAATAAAGAATCTTATAATGATATGATGTATTTTGCTTTGAGAAGTAAAACTTGTTGTTAGCTTACTTATTGAACTTAAATGAATCATGCATTAAATTAGAAGGGAACCCTAGAAGGAATCTAAGTTTAAGTTTTGCTCACATAATTCTTTAAAAGTTCAAAAAATTTCATGAATTTTTACTTAGGTTTTATTTTTCAAAGAGAATCTTTGTTCTCTTCCCTGGTTCCCTTGCAGGGCATGACATGAAAATTTTGATAGCCCGGGGTGATGCTGAGCTAATTGTATGCCAAGTTAAAAACCAATACTTTGTAAAGAATCATAGATTGAAGAACTACAAAAACAAATTATGGGATGAAATAGAAGAATTGGATGCATTTTTTATTTAATCGGTATCGAGAGAATTGAATTCCAAGGAAGACTCTTTAGTAGTGTCAGCCTCATTACTCCTCTCTCACCTAGAGTTCAGAGATAAGAAATACCAAGTAAAGGTTATGTATCGACCATCTGTGCCTGATAATGAGGAAGATTGGCAAGTGTTTGAGGATGAAAAGAACATCCTTCTCTTCTTGGAGAGTGGTGGTGACTTCTATCAAGATTCTCTTGGTTATCATAAGGAAATATTTCATGACAAATGGAAGAAGGACAAGTTAGAGGTCATCCAGTTGCAAGGAAATATCATCCCTCTCCACTTAGTTACACTTGAAAACTCTTCAATAAGCATGATACTTTTGTTAAGAAGAAGAGAATTGAAAGAGGTGATACCACTAGTGAGTATGAAGGAATTAATATCGGAAGTGAAAAGGACCCCAAGATGATGAAAATTGGGAAATGCTGCACTAAAGAAGAAAGGGACGAGGCTAGGAAACTCTTCCTGGAATACCAAGATGTTTTTTCCTGGAGTTATGAAGATCTAAAAATATTTATGAATGGTAAATTCAAACAGTAGATTCCCTTAAAACCCGAGGCTGCCCTTCAGATAGAAACAAAGGAATTACAATCCCAAAGTTGCTGATGCAATAATTAGGGAAGTGGATAAATCGTTACATAAAGGATTATCTACCCTATCCATCACTCTACCTAGATGGAAAATATAGTACCTGTAAGGAAGAAGAATGGAGAAATAAGGATTTGTGTAGACTTCAGAAATCTAAATCAGTCCTCTTTGAAAGACAACTACACTCTTCCCAACATGGATCATCTATTGTAGACCATAGCGGGAGATGAGATGGTGTCTATGTTAGATGGTTTCTTAGGTTACAACCAAATAGAAGTGGAGAAATAAGACCAGCATAAAATGGCTTTCACTACTCCATGGGGAACTTTCGCATATCACAGGACGCCATTCGGGTTGATCAATGTTGGGGCAACCTTTCAGAGAGCTATGGATCTTTCTTTCAGTGATATGAAGAAAAAAATAATTGATATGCATCTGGATGATCTTACTGTGTTTTCCAGAAAAAGATTAGATCCCATAGATGATTTAAGGAGAGTATTGCAAAGGTGTAGAGAAGATGGGATTTCACTGAATCCCAAAAAGTTAGTTTTTTGTGTGACTGAAGGGAAGTTGCTGGGCCACATTGTCTCTTAAGAAGGCATAAGAATTGAACAAAGCGTGAGAGAAATCTAGCACTTGAGCTTACCTGTGAAAAAAAATTGAGTGAAATCATTTTACGGTCAGGTAAACTTTCTCAGGTGGTTCGTTCCATATTTTTCTGAGATTACCAAGTGCATAGTGAACATGAAGGGAAATGTAAATTTGAAGTGGAATGACTCTGGTAAACAAGCTTTCAAAAGCATAAAGAATGACATAGCCAATGCCCCGGTGTTATGTCATCGAGATTACAAGAAGGATTTCATAATTTACTGTTATTCTTCCGAACACACTCTACTAGGCATCCTCATGAAGGAGATTGAGGAAGGAGTTCAAGCTCCTATCATTTTTATGAGCACACCTCTAAAAATCATGAGCTGAGATACTATCAGACTAAAAAACATGATTTCGGAGTAGTATAAGCTTTAAAGAATTTTATATTCTACTTTTTACACTATCACTCTCTTGTATATGTGCCTGACATTTTCGTAAAGAGCATATTGACTCAGCAAGACATGGGGTGTAATAACAGAGGAACATGGGTGGCTAAGACTCAGGAACATGACATAGAAATCAAGCCCACTAATTTTGTGAGAGGAAATGTGCTATGTAAAGTGATGGCAGAAAACCAAGTGGATGAAGACCCTAAAAACACATAATTGGTTCTAGTAGTAAGTATGCAAGATCCCTGGTTTGAAAATATTATGTATTTCTTAACATATGGTGAATGTCCTGAAGGATTGACTTTAGAGAAAAGAAGAGATCTAAAATTGAAAGGTTCTAAATACATAATTTGGGAAGATAGATTGTATAAGAGGTCTATAGATGGAACTTTCCTTCGATGTGTTGACAAACAACATCAAGAGAAGTTGTTAAGGGTGTTTCACGATGAAGCTTGCGGGGGATACTTCTCCTCATCAGTTACTGCATTCAAGATATTGAGACAATGCTATTAGTGGCCAGGAATGTTTAGAGATGCATATCATTGGGTAGCAAGATATGAGAAATGTAAAATTTTTACTAGAAAACCACAGTTAGCAGCACTACCCCTTAGACCCATGATAATCAAAGGTCAATTTCAATAGTGGGGTCTTGATTTTATTGGTCCTATAAATATCACCTCTAGTGCAGGCCATACCAACATAATCACTACAAATGACTACTTCACGAAATGGGTGGAGGCAAAAGCAACCAAGAAAACTACTTTGGAGGTAGTATGTGAATTTATCAAAGAGAACATCTTGGTAAGATTTGGTATGCCTATTAAGTTAGTTATGGATAATGTCACATACTTTTCTTCTCAGGAAAAAACCAAATTTTTTTTTGAGTATGGCATTACGATCAGTCACTCATCTGACTATTTCCCTCAATGAAATGCCCGAGCTGAGTCCAGTAACACAAATTTGGTGAGCATCATGAAAAATCTTGTGGCAGATAATCAGAGAGCTAGGCACAAGAAAATCTATGAAGCCCTCTGGGTAGACAGAGTGACTCCCAAAAGAGCCATTGGTATATCTCCTTTTTAACTTGTTTATGGGATTGAAGCCAGTCTTCTATTGCCATTAGAACTGGCGACTTGCAAACTGAGAACAATAGTAGAAGATGGTATATATGAAGATGGTTTAGAAAAGAGGATTTTGTACCTAAACAAACTTGAAGAAGAAAGAGAGAAAATGGTAGATCATATCACATAGCATCAAATGTGTGTGAAGAACCTATTTGATAGAAAGAGTAGAGCCTAGAAATTTATAGAGGGAGATATGGTGTTGTTATGGGACAAGCGCAGGGCACCCAAAGGCATGCATGGAAAATTTGAAACATTGTGGGAAGGACCCTTTAAGATCCATCAAGAATTCAAGAGGAATTATTTTAAGCTGACTTATCTAGATGGTGAAGCATTACCCCTGACATACAATGGTCATGACATGAAGCTGTATCAGATCTGAATTTAAAACAGGTAACCCTGTATTGTATCATAGTTACGTTTAGTTCATGTTTTTGTTTCACTTTGTTAGGTTTCCTTTCTGATTTCCTTTTTGTTTCTTGCTTTAGTTTTTTTGTGATCACCTATTTGTTGAGCTTTGTGAAACTAGAGATTTGAATTCCTTGCTTGGACATGTGAGTGTCCAAGTCCTCAGACAAAGCCAGTTGTTGCCCCACTTTTGGTCTGCATACCTTTGAGACAAAGTGGATGTTTAATGTGTAGTAGTGATCTTGAAAGCCTCGTATAATTCATGAGTCTAAGTATACCTATCCTCTTAGGATAGTAGGCCTTTATTAGATTTCCCTAAATTGCCTTCTCTTTCGTGAGCCAGGGGAATTGGTCTCTAAGATCGCATTTCATTGGGTAGGTTAAGTTCCCAAATCTGGTAAAGGTCATGTTTTGAAGGATTCTAACATTGGTTTTACATGTAGTTGAAGTATTTTCCCTTAATATCTTTCCCTTTTATAGCATTGGTGAAAAATTGGTACCAAGCTTCTCCTTGGCAGAAAATCACCTGCAGAGTGCATTTTCTGAAACTAACATAATCTAGAGTATCAGAGGTCAAGGAAAGTTAATAATGAGAGATTTGGGAATAAGAAATATTTGGGCCTTTAGATCAAATATATTTTAGGAAAAAAAATGATTGAGTGAGGAAGAATTCAAGATGTAGGTTGACTGGCGAAAAAGTGGAAAATGGCTTCTCCACTGCTTCAACCGGCGGGTTTTAGCCTGCGGAGTACAAAGGAAGATGATGAAATCAAGAGATTCCATTTTATCATCTCAACAAAGGCATTTTTGAGTAGAGAGCACACCAAAGGCATTTCACTGCTAAAATGGAAGTGAAAAAGTGATTTTCCGCTACCTCTAGAAATTTGCCGTTATGGTTACTAAAGTGAAAGGATGTTTCTTAGCTACCCATAGGGGTAAAGTAATTAATTCAAATAAATTAATTTTACTCTATAACAAAAATTTTCATTAATGTCGTAGTCTTTTCATTTGTGTGGCGCGGGAAGTCGACCGTTAAACGATAAGAATTCAAAAGTTATAAAATCAGTGAGGTATTATGAACAGGATCTACCATCTATTTAATGAATTGTCTAGATTAGAAGCTTTTAACTATAGTTATTCCCTGCTCTTGTGTTCTTGAGAGATATCCATTATCCCAAGTAAGAACTAGTTAAAGTATGGCTACTACATTTGTGGGATTCGATGGGATGAATTGCGTCACATCTGATTGGCATAAAATTATAGACACTTCTTTGAATTTATTTGATATGTAGAAATTTTAGAGTAGATTAAAGGCAAACCAGATGCACCCTATCACTAAGAAGTTGAAAGAGAGCGGGTTAGTAGAAGCTGTCAATTCTTTTGTTGTCATTCAAGCTCCTAAGCTTGTTCAAGAGTGCATAGCCCGATATAACCAAGATACCAAGCAAATCCTCCTACCCAATGACATGTTGCTTCTATCCATTGATCGAGATTCTATCTAGAACTCCCTACGCATTCCAGAGTAGGCTGAATATTCATAAATGACATATAGTTAGGTAGTTACCAAATATGTAGCAAAGAAAGTAGTGTGGAAGAAAGAAATAATGAAGTCATGGTTTCAAGAGCCGAGGATCGCCAAAGGAAAGTTTCCCAAAACATTATATGGCACAAATTTGAAGCCGAAGATTGTAGACATCTTGGTGCTGCTCCATAGGATCCTAGGTGAGAGTGACACACTGAACTTTGTTGAGCACTATTTCTTCTTAATCCAAGTGATCTATTCTCAACACCATTTCATGGATTGGGCTCTTATGGTAAGCAAAAATCTCTCTAGTGCCCTAAGTAGAGCTAAGGTTTAGAATGAGTTCTACATGTCTTCAGTCCTTATATATATATATATATATATATATATATTGGCTACAATTCCAATTTGGCCAGGGCTTCCTAGATTAGAAGAGTTCCCAGATGATGTTAAAAGCTATGAATTTTTCCCATGTCAACAATTACATAACATTTATGTTGAAGATCTCAAAGTTAATGATTCATTCACAATCAGACTATGCGGGGAGCTACAAGGTTGTCCAGAAAAGAGATTTTCTCCTGAAGCCGTGGCTTTTATCAACCAAATTGGGTTCTTTATCATTCAATTTGCATATTCATCATATATTCATCTTGCAAGATTCAATGATTTCCCTTTGAAGTTGCCCAAATATCCCGATGATATGATCGTGTTGGTCGAGGCGATGAGGTAGGCACTCCAAGTGAATCTGATCTATGTTGATGCTAGGAAGAAGGGCTATGATTTCCCAATGACCATTGGAACCTAGAGTTGTACATCTGGGTCTGAGGAAAAGAATGTTTTGAAGACATTTTCAAAGAGGTTTCAGTTGGAGACATATGATGTCTTGAGGCTACAGTATGATCCTGTAAATTATGCCTGAGATTTCTTGCAAAATGAGTCATGCAATTCATCGTGTTGATGATATTGAAGATTACTGGGCTAATTAAAAAGATGACTTAGAAAGTTGAGAGAGATTCTATGCCAGGTTAACCATTGAACAAATCAAAAAATTTAATGTTAGCATTAAAGTGGAGGGGTTGGAAGATGATGGTCAACATATGTATGATAATACATATTTGGAGAAAATAAAGCCACTCCCTATAAGCTCTGAGACCATGCTAGGATAAGCCATTAATGACCTAGAAACCTTGATGGGTGGGATTTAGAAAAGAATAGAGCAGTGGGTCAAATGGACTGCAGGCAGAAGGAAGAGGTCAAAAAGGAAGCCTCCTACTCAAAGGACCCCAATAAAAGATACTTCAATCATTACAACAACTTCTTCAGTAATACTCCCCAATGTGGCCAAAGGTTCATCTTAGCCATCTGGTGGAGGTGATGAGCCTCCTAAGAAAGAGGTCCAACAAAAGAAGGCATGTGGAGAAGGCCTGCTTCCAGACATCGGGTCAAAAAAAGAAGCAGTTTCTATAGACATGGCCAAACCAATAGAAGAGCCCACTAAAGGTGCAGGACCTGAGCAATTAGCTAAAGCTATTGATGTAGATACAAAAGTCACCACTTTGACCCAAGATACTCCAAGAGGAGGGTCCCCTATTGTAGTTGAAGTGGGCAAGGATACCTCCAATACCTCAGCCACAGAATTGGATGAGAGGTTTAAGAAGCAACAAGAAGCTGCTCAAGTCATTAGATTGGTCTCTTCTTCTCCAACGTCAGTGAACCCATTTGCTTCCAAGTGTAAAGCTACTCCTCCAGTCATCTAGAAGTTTTTCATAGAAGAGTTGGTTTCTGCGTCCAAAGTTACCAGTGTTGAATCCTCGATAGAACATACTTTAGAGCATAAAAGGAAGAGAGTAGAGAAAGGGATTTCTGGAAAAGATATTCTCTCATGAGCCTTGCAACCCAGCACCACAGTGGGAAAAGCAAAGAAAGTGAAGACAATGTCTACACTGGGTCGAGATCCTGAAATAGGGCATTTCACTATGGAGGTGGCCAAGCCTACAAAGGAAGGAAGAATTGAAGATATGACTACCTCTGATTTTTAGTTATAGTCTTTTGATATGGGGATTGCTCGACATGACACTAAGGTAGACTGGTGGAATTCTACCAATATAGTAATAGAAGAAGAGCTCGAGGAGCTCAAAACTGCAAAAGTTCAACTGAAAGCAAAAGTAGTTGAGATAACTAATTTCATCAGACAGCTTATCACTCTGATAGCAAGTGTTCCAAGTACCCAGACCACTTTTGATCCCAGTGCTATAGAGAACCAAGCTATTAAAGCCAAGTTTCCAGAGGATAGACACTTCAGGCAGATAGGCAAGAGGTGGATAGAGAGGCTCAAATCTAAAGGGCTGGTAGTTGTTGAGCAACTAGGTAATGCTCTCCCAAGGCTGGAAACAGAAAGGAGCAGTATTGAAAGGAATATGCAAACTCTTGTATCAGAGAGAGTCAAGTGTCAAGAATGCATAGTGATGTTGCACGTGGTGGTCAAAATGAAGACCAAGGAGGCACTAAAAGCCAAGATATTATAGAAAGGAGATGATCCTTTTATTGAATGGCTTCAAAGATTGGAATTTAAGATCGAGATGATCATCCAAGCTGAAACAAGGTTGCAGCAAGCAGATGTCAAGATCAAGGAGGAGCAGAGAAAAGATTTTAAACTCCTTCAAGGCCTGCACATAGAATCAAAGACAAGCGGTAAGGGAAAATAAATGATTAGATTGGCTAGTATGCAGAAACCATTTTTTGATTATGTGCATAAGCTGGTAGAGCAGTCTTCTAATCATTTGGACAAGGTGCTAGAACTCCAACAGTTGAGCTGATGTATCTTTGAAGCCATGGAAAAGCTAAAAGATCAGATGGATACAATCAAGAGCCTGGCCAAAGAAAATTCTAGATGGCTCATTGGATATACCAATGTTCATATCAATAGGCACAAACAGCTCATCCCAATCAACACAGCTATCACCGTGTGTAGGGCTAAATTAGACAAGGGGAAGTAAACCAAAGCTTAGATAGATTCCCTATTGTGCTAAATTTTGATAGTATTGTAATGGATAAACCTTGTTTATCATTTTCAATTGGAGAAGTGGAACCGTTTCTATTATCCTTTTGTAATGGTCCAACTCTGGAACCCTATATGTACTATTTTCAAAATCAATGAAAAGGTTGGCTAAATTTTGGTGTGAAAGATAGCATTTTGCTGAGTCAACTTTGTATGTCTGAATGTCATTTATTTAACTGTTCCATTGCATTGCATTCATCTATCTATTAAATTTGAATGTTTCTTTGGAATTTGATTTATAGTTTGTGTTTGAACCAGAATTTTGTATTATGATTTGATACAGTTAATTAGGGGAAAATCTCATGTAATTCTAAGTCTGGGAGATGTTCTTGTGAAATAGATTGATTCATTGTCATTTCATATTTAAATCTCTAGGTCTTGCATTTGCATTTTTATTATCAGTTATTGCATTACCATTTTTAAGGAGTCATATGATTGATACAATTTTGAAATTGGCTAAAGTTAGAATTTGATTTATCCTGCCTGAGCTATTTCCTATCTAGGTTTAGCTTGGTTTACCTCTTCTATTCTCGGGTCAAGAATATACCCCTGTTAGAATAGGAAGGATCAATATTCATTGAAGATCATTTACTTAAGGGAGCTGTACCTTTAAATTTAGAGGGAAATTAGTTATTTGGTAACAATTTCCCAACTGTTGTATTCAATTATTCTTAAATATTTGGATATTCTAGAGTTAAATAAAAAAGAACAATCTATTTACCAACATGTGTGTGTGTGTGTGTGTGTGTGTGTGTGTGTGTGTGTGTGTGAAGATCAAGTAGCCTAGACCATGCTTATCATTTGATGCGAAGGTGGGGTGTCTATATCAGAGGCTAGTAAAATAGTAAAGTGGAATCACAAAGTCCATTTTGATATATTTTTTATTTTTTGTCAGATATTGGTATGTATGTTAGCTGGTATATACAATTGTGAGGTTGGTGCATCTATATTTATAGTAGTTTTTTTTTATTAGCATAAAAATAGGTTTTAAAGGGGCCCCAAAACCCTATACAAACAGATTTTGGTGGGAATCTAGAACCTGGCTAAGATGAAACACTGCTAAAAAATATAAATTTTGAACTAGCAGCCTAGCAATAACAAACAATCAGGAGCTAATAATGTAAACCATTAAAACCCTAGCTACCCAGAAAAGATCTAAATCTTAACCCATTAAGTTTGCTGGAGTTTCGAGGCTCCCCAAATAGAAATCTAGGGTTTTTACATGGAACCCATAACAAAAAAGAACACCACCATAGAGCTTCATTTCCCCAGAACATGCCTTTGACCTTAATTGGAAACACCCAGCATTCATAAAACACCCAACATTCAAAATGGGCCCTTGAAAACTTTCATCATCCTTCTACCAACACCTTCCAGTGGCCAGCAAAGAAAAAGCCATAAAAACATTAAAAAAGAGGAGCCAAGGATTACCTAAACCACAACTGTGGTGATGAGACTGATACCTAAAGCAATGGGTATTAACTTGCACCAACAAAATATCACTAGCACTAAAGTGGTATCACATCATAATCCAAACAACCTTAAAATCCAAAGGGTCGACCCCCATCCATTTCCATCTTGCCTTCATGTGACTAAAAGAAGGGGGAGATCACATGCAACCCCAAGAAACCTTCATCAAATTGTCCTAGTCCTCCTCAATAGGCTGAGCCTCCACCTAAATAGGATCTTCCACCTCAATAGGAAGCAGGGGGAAGAAAGTTGAAGCTGAAAGAGACTCTACCAACAAGAAGCCATAGGAAAAAACCCCACCTCTAAAGGGGTATGCTCCACCCCATAGGAGTATAACAAAGAGAGAAAAAGCCAAATAAGGTGCCATCCCTGCAAGAAAAATATTTCAAGAGTAGGGGATGGACAAGATCGGTCAAAACTGACTCAGCAAAATAGGAAGAGTGGGTGGTCCCACAATAGTGTGTCCCACTTTTTTGAACATCTTGTTTTTTGCTGAAATTACACATTTTTAAGAAAATATGATTATTTAAGCCTTGAGAGCTCCCATTTGAAAGAGTAAATTGAAAATAGTTAGATAAAAGCATCTTGGATCAAACTCTCTTTGGTATAATATTTATACTCCTCACTCACACCTATAATCGAGTCTCCTTTGCAACCATCAAAATGCAGACAGAAAATCACTTTGACATTAAATTTTTGTGGGATAAAATAAAATCATTTGACAAAACCAAATAGATGATGCTAGTACTTAGATAAATCTTTCCAATTATTGTTATTTTTAAATATATTGATTTTATTATGACTTTTCTTTTAAAGTTTTACTAAACATAGGTTGTTGACCATTTAGTGACTTCTCTGTTCGACACATCTGGAAAAAATAGTAAATTAGGAAAATGAAATTATGAAAAATATATGGGAAATAGGTATTTATGTTACCTTTCTATAAAAAAATTAAAAAACAAAATTTGATATATACAGATAGAGTTAGAGCGATCCAAGTGAGCCTATGTCCAACTTATAGTTAATGTCACTTTATAACTCAATAAACTATAAAATATTCAACCAAACTGAATGAAACTAATTGGATTCTCTAGATATTGGTGTTAGAAACCTGATTTTGAAGTAGTTATGTTCTTATCAATTATATAAAAAAGTTATGTTGATCAAAGTGAAAGTCACTCCTGAAAAATGTTAATTTTTAAGACAAACTATTTTTGAAAGAGAATAAAAAATGGATACAAGTAAATAAAAATTTTAAAAAAAATATATTTAGAAACTAGAAACAAAATGATAAAAGTCACTAGTTTACATCATCTTCAAATTCTTAATGTTTTTACGACAATGGTTGTCTAAAAGTGAAGTTTTTTTCTGAATGTTCATTTCAGTGTCAAAGTTGTGGGACACAATATTGTGAGATCACCCGAGTAAGAGTCATCCAAAGAACATTCTTGCCTTCCAGCAGAAACATCAAAAGGAACAGACCAACATCTGAACTTTATAACACTTCTTCCCGAGTGGTTCTCTTTCACACCAAAACTGCATCCTCTTCCACAAAGAGGGCTCCTTAAGCAAAGATGAAAAATCTCATAACCATGGGGAAGCATTCACAGACAAAGACTTCATTCCCCACTTCCATGAACACCCAAAGAGAATCCTCACACACGAAAGACTCCACAAGCCTTGGGCCTCCGACACCTAACACAAGTAAAGGAAGAGACCTACGCCTCCCAAACATTGTGCTGCAGTAAACAAGTCGGAGAGTGGGCCAAACACCGGTGACCCCTAAGCACCCCAAATCCCATTCTGCACTGTTGGATCAGTCAAGAGCATAAGATTCCAGAGTCGCAGCCCCCCCAAAAAGACCAAGGGCATGCAGTGACTCCCCAAGACCCTGGTCCCCATCAGCGACAGCACATGCAAAATTCTTGGCACGAACTTCCTACAATCCCAGGCCTCTTCATCTTTATCTTTGGCTTCGGTAAAATCCTACTTTGCAACACCCACTCCTTCTCCCACTCCTTGCGAAACCCTAGTGCCGCTCCCGCTGGCTGTTACACTAAGTTAAATGTTTGTTTTAGTTGTTTATATTAGCAAATTGTTGAGTTTTTGGGCTAGATCCAATAAATAATATATTATTGAGAGATTTGGATTCTTTTTAAGGTTGATATTCTCATCACTGATTGTAATATTTATATTTAGTATAAGGTTGCATTTGGAGAGTACATTCAATAAAATTTTCCATTATGATTTTATCCTCTAAGATTTCTAGATAACATTTGTTGTTATATTTCTTCATATGGATTCGTTCATTATTTGCAATTGTTAATTATGCTAATGCTACTAACAATTAAGCTATCACTGGTTGTGAAGTGATATAAATTAAGATTTGATGTTATAATGATTCAATCCCCCTCTTAATATATTTTTGTGTTATAATAACATGTGTTTTTATGATACTAATAAACATGAAAAGTATTTCATTTTCATACCAAAAATTTACATAATTGATACTCCAGATTACATATACTGCCATAAGTAAAATAATTCTCTATTTTCTTCAATTGTTATACATACTTAAGTTTAATTATATTGTTTCACCTTATTATATCTACCCTAATAACCATGGGCATTGGATGTGTGTACATTTGGATCAAAATGTGTTTGTTCTTATTGTCATCCCATAGGATATAGCCTAAGCCTTCAAAATTTGAACTAACAATGACAAAATGTTGTCTTACAAAAATCCTTGATTCAACTGAAAGTATACATCTAAACTCTGAAACCCTGGTACTACAAATTTAATAATGAGTCTACCTCACAATGTATATATAAATTATAGATTATTCCAAACTATAACTAAAATGATTTAGACTTGGTTGAATTTTCTTCATGTTAGGATTGTGGCATTAACAAAAAGTGTTTAGTGACTTGCTCTAGAAAATTATGCTTAGTGGCATGACCTTCATGTGATCATTGTCTCATTTCTTAATTAGAATGTAGCTTTGATTTTAAGTAGGAAAATATCGAATTTTGCATTTTTGATAAATTTTCAACTTGTGATTATAGTTAGTATTTTGTAATGGGAAATTTGGGAGAACAAATATATCATGATGGTTATGTTAGATTGAAGTCTTAGAATGTAGATTTAGAGTGACCTTATTAAGTAGAAAATAAATTGTTATTCAAATTAATTTTATAATTATGTCTCCTCTTCTCTTTATTCCTGCAAAATGTTTAAACTTAGAATAAAGATATTAGTTATAATTAAATAATATGGTAGAACTTAATAGAACAAAATTTACTATATTTATGCCTCAATCATTTATTTCTCAATATTTTTTTTGAAACTCGTCTTATTCCATTCATGTAGCTTATCTTTCAAGAAAAGACATTTTCTTTGAAATATGTAGTTCCTGGCCCCGCTCTACTTGGATATCATTTCCACATTGTACAGAATAAGGGAGTAGAAATAAAATAGAATAAAATTTTATATTAATCAAAAAGACAAATACATTAGTTTGAGATATGATTCATATAATATCCACAATTAGACTAAAACTTAGCATATTCAAACATATATCTTATAGCTCTTTCAAATAAATAACATTACAAGATTCTGCAGACAACTCACATACAAACTCATAGCTTTAGATGTCTCTATAGAGCTAAACTTTCAGAAGAGAGTAAAACCAAGCAAATAAAGTACCAGAATATATAACTAAGCTAAATAAATACTATGGGGGAGAAGAGGAAATAAAATAGTATTTTCACACTGTCCACAAAATGTGTGAGATTGCTGATTTGATAATTGATAGGCTGGAGAGTATGCTAAAAAATCCAAGGAAGATTTGTCTTTAATGCTTGTCCTCAATGCTTACAGATTTTCCTACAACTGGAGGATACAAAATATATTATAGATTAGGTAGGGTAGTTGGGATTATCTCCAACATTCCCCATTAATCACAATAACCAATTCAAATTTCCTTCTTCACTTCTTTCGTTGATACTTCACAATCTTGAATCTTTAAATTCTAGAGATTGAACCTTGTAAACACCATATTGTTGTTTGGATGCTTCACCGATGAGCTGTGGACCTTTTGGTAACTAGTCAATTGGTGGTTTGGGTGCCAAACACTTATATTTTCTTAACACGTCCAATAGATTCATACTACAGGTGCTTAGGAATCCAAGTGAACTTTTCTGGCCTCAAAAAATGCTTCCAAAAATATGGAATGCAAAGACATTGAACATTAATACTTGTTTAATCATCACATGGTGAAAAGCGGGAGTAGGAGCGGAGTGGGAGCTAAGGTTTATGGAAGTTATGGGAATGGAGGAAACTCTAAAGATGGTGATGGGGAGGATGGTCTCCTCATGAGAGATAAAAAAAAATTTGGTGTTCTGCATTTCGCGGAGGAGGTCATTTGCATTGGTTATCGCCTTTCACCTGGGTTGGTGTTTGGATGTCCACTTCCAGTGTTGGTGTAATGTTCCCAATATCGCTAGTGTGCACATCCCAAGAGTGGGGATTCCCTTCCATACTTTTTAAAGGAATATCTATCGCAGGGGAGGGAGAGAAGAAGACTTCTTTGGCTTCTGATCAGCAGTGGTAGTTTTTTATGATAATGAGTTTACGGTTATGGCACCTCTACAGTCTGATCAACTTTTGGGTGTCATTTTTTATGAAAAGAGAATGGTGGTTTTCATCTCATGGAGGGAGAGATTATTTTTATTTCCTATAGATAAGTACATTTTTTCTGCTCTAGTTTCATTCTTTACGGAGGATTCTGAGCCCTTCTAGCATCTTGCTTGTGATGCCTCTGGGTTAAGATTTTTATTGAGGTGGGTTCCTCTTTCTAGAGCCCCGATTTGAAGGTTTTGTTGTCTTGATAGCCTAAGGTTTTCAATTTTTCTTTATGTTGGGTTTGTCGGGGATCTGCTAGATCTCTGTGTTTCTTTGGGAGATTTCGGTTATCTCAAGGGCTAGAGTTTTTCTTGGTTGATTAATGTGAGTCTTTTGGTGATCGTTGATGAGCCATGGTGCACTTTGTATCTAGCTATGTGGTGGTTGCTACTAGATTGTCCCTTTCTGAAATCTTCACTATTATCTTTATTGAGATGCTTATTTTCCCTACTTGTGTATTGCCTTTATAGCTATTAGAGATTGAAGATGTGAAAAAACACTTATTTTTGAGATTTCTAGTCAGAAATATTTTCACTGGAGTTTCAATGATGAAGAATTTTTTGGTATTTTTGTTGGTTTCTTCTTTGTCTTGGAGCCTTTCTAAAGATTATTTGATGGGCTATTTTCTTTGGCACAGCAGTGTAGTTGCTAGTAGTATCTTATCGCTTGCCCTTTCTCTACATCTTTGGTTTTTCCTAGATGGCCTTATTGAGGTGGCCCTTCCTTCTTCAGAGGCAGAGATGGATGGTTTTGGAGACTACCTATCTCCTTTTTGGGGGGAGTTAGGTGTTTTTTTTGAGCTTGGGTGGTGCTAGAGGATTTTGGGTGATGCCCAATTTTTTGAGGCTCGATGGTTGATTGTTTCTTTCTCCTTGAAGTTGAGTTTTTGCCTCTTATCTCCTATAGAGGTAGGGATTTTGGTTTTCTCTTTTTCTTGGAGATAGATTGGTTTAGGCCTCTTCTTCAACATTTAGTTCTAGGAGCCATCGTAAACCCTAGCTATCCAACAAAGTATTATGGTTCCATCTCTGGGTTATTGTACTTTGGTTCGAGGTTTGGAGCATTGTTTCCTCTGCTAAAGGTTTCCATCCTTTCAGTCCCTATTGAGGTGGGTCCCTATCCTATTGAGGTAGAGATGTTTTTTTCTTTTAGTGGTGTGCTTATCAGATTCTTTGAGGATGCTATTTTCTTCCTGTTTGTTTTGGGAGAAATGAAAAAAACCAAAATCGAAGGTTAAGGGAGGCTTTGAAAAACCTAATGTTTCTGTTTAGTTCTTAATGATTTTCTTACAGAAGCTTGTCTAGCTAGATGTTGATAGTTTTTAATGGCCTAATATAGAATGTGGCTATTTTTGGTTAAGGATTGGGAAAGCCTTTTGCTTCTTGGATATTTTGTCTCAAGTTAAGGGTGCCAGGAATATCCTTGCTGATGGGCTGACAGTGTCTATGTATCCCTCATCCTTTTCTTTTAAGATTTATTTTGGTTGTGGGAACCAAGTCAAAACCCGTGATGATTGGTGCATGATCCTATAGATCTCTTTTCTTTAGATTTTTCTCTTATTGTAAGACTTTGGCCTCTTGTTGGGTTCTCTTGAGTAGTCGACACTTTGGATGATTTGTCTTTAATGGCAATTTTTTGTTTTCTGGCCTTATTCTGGCATTAGGCTTCTATTCTTTTAATGCTTTATTTCTTGCAGCATCTCATAATAGTGGGGTTCAAGATCCCCTTCAAAATATGTTTGTAATGGGTTTCAGGGCCCCATCAAAACCTATTTTTTCCTAAATAAAAAAATTAATACTTATTTTTCTATTGATAACTTAACTTTATAACTTCAAACAATTGATATATTCCTCTCATTTTCTAAGCTCTTTTATCTACTAATCTTTCTTGATTTGTTCTACAAACTTAAAAAATGATGTTCTTTCTAGTCCTTGACTTTCTCTAAACCTAGAAACATACTCAAAAGTCTCCTCAAACATTTCACATTCTTATAATCCACACAAAAAATTCAAGAGTTGCAATATTAAGAATAAAAAATATATAACTTTATCAATTTAGATTTTTAATGATCTTGCACACAAATATTTAATCTTTGAGAATTTGAGAACAAAACTAATATGACAAGACAAACCATTCCTTGAACATCTACGACTGTATCAAAGTTTGGCTTTGGAGGTCTCTTCTCTTCTCTTCAATGTCCTTCTCCACATTTGGAGTAGTCTTTAACACTTTTATCAAACTTGTTGGCTTCTAATAATCTTTAATTCAAATATTTCAATCTCCTATCCCTTACTGGATGTGATTTACTCTTACACTTTCCTTTGGTGGCTTCTATCTTTAATGAGTATTTCTTTTTATCTATGATTTCATCGATTACTCTTGGACAAATACCTTCCTTAGTGTGGTATATTCTCTCTTGCAATCAAGTGCAATCTCTTTTTTCACTTTAACTTTCAAACCAATGGATTCTTCTTTTTAGAATTTTCCAACTTCCTATTGGCAGTTACTACTACAATAGCTTCAAATATTTCTACAATTATTTTCTCCAAACTCTTCTTTACGTTGGGAACAATCTCTATTTTAAAACCATTTTATTAGACTTTCCAAATGCAGTGATCTTTGACCAAACTTTCTTGGCAAAAAAAGAGTAACCATCTCTTCTCTATGGTAGAAGTCTTTTGAATCAGACTCCTTGATGAGCATAGCCACTAATTTGAAAGCTTCATATATCACATCATTTTATCTAAATAGACCTTAGTTAGCTAATTGCTATTTCTCACTTTTTAATGGCTAGATAATCATTTTCAACCCATTATTTTTAATCAACATTTTATAATAACTTAAGCTATGATCAGCTGTTAGCACCTTATTTTTCTCATGGCCATCAACCTTTCATCTTTTGCACCCCACATATCCTATGTGATCCTTCTGGCATAGACTAGGTCTAATATACATGATTGGCTACTGCTAATATAAACTCATTTCTCCTAGCTTTATTGAAACCCACAATCAATATTTTTTATGCAATAACACTAACAATCTTTTTCCCTTACAAATACAACAATTTTAAAATGACAGTCACCAAACTTCTCTTCAAACAAACACTCCCCTAGATCCAATGGGACTCAACTGATGACTTCAAACTTTTGTGAGAGGTTCAAATCTTGTAAGGGAAAAAAGACTCAAAGATTCTAGCATTTGTTCATGGAGACATTACAAAGATGAAGCTTCATCTCATTCAAATAGCATATAATTACATTTAGGTCTTTCATAAATACCTTTAATTTTGGACAATGACTTCTTTGAACAACAACAAATTTGCTTAATTCCCAGAAAAATGACTGAACAAAACTCTGATACCACATATGGAAAATAGGAGAAAAAAAAAATAGAATAAAAGTCTATATTAATCAAAAAGACAAATTACAGTAGTTTGAGCTATGGTTCATAGAGTACACACTATTAGAATAAAACTTACCATCTTCAAACCTATATCTTATAGCTCTTTCACTTAAACACCATTACATCCTTTAGTGGACAACTCACATACAGAATCATAGCTTTAGACAGATGTACAGAGCAAGACTCCGAGAATAGAGTGAATACAAAAATACAAAATAGTGCAATATATAACTAAACTAAACAGCTATGGAGGAGAAGACAACATAAAATAATATTTTCACACTACCCACAAAATGTGTGAGACTGCTGATTTGACAATGGATAGGCTAGAGAGTATGTTAAAAATTCCAAGGGAGATTTGTCTTTAATGCTTGTCCTGAATGCTTAGAGAGTTTCCTACAAGCGGAAGATACAAAAGATATGATAGATTAGGTAGGATAATTAGGATTATCTCCAACGCACGTCCCCCTGTGGTTGAGATATCGGTTCCATGATTTTTTAATTAAGTAAATTAATTTCGTATCTCATAATCACATGTTATAAAATATAAAGTAATAATTGACAGGCATAGATTGCTTATTGATTTCTTAAGACCACAAGAAAACGATCAAAGATTGCAGTAGAGAGGATTTTGAATTCTAACCGATCTTGATCTTTTAAGAAATTCTGTGAGAAGAGGAATCCATCCTGTGTCTACAATATATTTATAAATCACATATGCCGTTTGTTCAAGTATATAGTCCATTTTTTTGGGTAGAATATCATAAAGGCTTTCCACCTGTACGAAGCTTCTGAAATTTTTCATTACTCTATCTCCGATCTTGGGAGCCCCACTTCTTTCCTTGAGATCAAATATATAGTTGAAATCTCCACCAAGGAGTATCTTGCAATCCTGCAAGGTTGATACTTGGGAACAAGATAGAATCCCAAACTTCCCGCTTGTCTTGCATTTTGACAGCCCAATATACATTGAATACAATAAAGGACAAAGTCACTGATGTTAGCATTTGACCTCAGACATAATCTTGTTCGGATTCTTTACAAATGCCTTAATTTAAATTTTTCTTGGTCTCCATAGGAGACTGAACCCCCAACAGCCCTACTTGCATCCTAAAATATACCACTCCAAATCTTACAATGTTTAACAAATCCTTTTTTCTCTTCAAGGTTAATTTCTTTCTTGAATCAATACTAACTTGACCAACATATTTTGCTAATGACACTTGATCTTCACTGACCACAAAGAGAGGCAGTTCCTCCCTCTGATCTTAGTATAATGTTTGTCAAACCCTTCTCCCCATCCGCGGAAGACTCGGGACCAACTTTGGTATTGCACATCTTGGTCTCATTTTTAATGCTTTTAGAATCCTTTGGATATTTTTCAATTGACTGCAAGGAAGCATGTTTTTACCATCGTTAAAACAATCAATACAAAAGAGTCCAATATCCATCTTCTCCATCCTGTAGACGATCTCAAGATTGGAGAGCAATCCTTTTCATCAATATGAAGTATATTTCTTTAGACTTAGCCTAGATCCGTCCATCGCAGTTCCATATTTCTGTTTATACTTCTAGCATTTCCCGAGTCGAGTACGATAATATCCATAGTCAAGATCATCAAACTTTCCACTATCGCCACATCATTTCTGTCTAATTATGTTCTTGGAACTCGCATTTTCATAGAAAAATAAATTAAAGAAGATTCAAAATGCATCCTACATAAAACATCACCAGCACAAATAAAAATTATTCCTTAATTTCCACAGCCTGAATCTATTTTCTTGTGGAGGAAAGGAGACAGATAGTTGGTGGGATTCATTTAATGGTGATAAGTTTGATCTGCATATCCCCAAATCCACATGAACGGAATATCCCAACTGGTCCCCAATTTGATTGAGATAGTCCCACGACTAATACTGGAAGGTTAGAATTTAAAGTCACATCCTGATAGGGGCATCGATAGGGTTCATGCCTGAGGGCTGATGTTAGGGTTCTTCCATTTTTTTGCTAACCCATTCTGGAATTTCCATTCAATTATTTTGCCTCCCTAGAACTCTAACAATGATCACCATGTGTTAAAAAAAAATATAGTCCTTGGCTATCGTACTCAACATTTGCTAGCACGGGGGATTTGAGGAAATGATATCCTTTCTCGTCATAGAGATTTGGAGTCTACCTTCAATGAATATATATACACACACTCCACACTCTACATTTCACTTATGACAAGAAATAGATTCACTTTTCTTACTAAAAGATAAACTTTCAATAAATAGGGTTTTTAATATGCTTGAAATAAATTTCTAGTGACATTACTGATGGTAACAACAAGGGAAAGAACATAATTACACTAATTATACTTAACATCAGGATATCGGTGAAGGGAAACCGTGTCTTCCATAGAAATAATCATATTTGAATGCACAACCTTGTTTATTCAAATCTTATCTGCCAGAACTGTATAGATCATATTCTCCCTCTTCTCATTATATATTGCAACAAAATAAAAATTAACTCCAATGTTTACTCCACAATCATTATAAAATGTTCAAACCTTCTAAATTAGATATTCGGACAACGATGCTATGAGTACATTTCCATTTCTCCAAGAAATGAAAGATATTTAGAAACAAACAAAATACTTATCATGTCTTGAATTTTTTAGAGAGGACTGTGCCTTTCGGGAAAACCTAGATTTTGGGTAGTAGAGGTGATCGCCGGTTGCTAAAAGCAGTGAGGGGACTGAAATTTCTTTGTAGAAAGTTGTTTTCTTATGAAGAGGAGATCTGGGCCCACCTTTCTTCTCTATGCTAAATTTACATGAAGCCAAGGAAATAAGAACTCTTTCTCCGTAGGGGGAAAAACCCTTCCTCCCATATTTGCTAACTGTTTTAGCCGTTCTCTTTAATTCAATTCAGTGAACAACATGAATACGTGTGTTGTGTGGAATCAAATATGAAAAAGAAGAGCTGGGAAAAGTATGGACATTGCTACTCACACTGAAGAATCTACGAAAAGAATAGAGTTTGATCTTGCTTGGCTTATCGTTCCCTAATAAATTTTGGAGAAACAAAACCTGTGTTGTGAGAGAGCTAGATCACACTTTTCGTACCCAAAATCTCGTTTATAAGTTATAACATGGACACGCCTACGGATCCTTCATTTATCTTACGCCCATTTAACTTAAACGCAACAAAATACATCATGGGCACAGAGATAACTGAAGCTCTAATACCAAATGATATAATATTAGTGAGAGCTTCCATGATTTTATATCACCATAAAGAATATTTAGGAAGGAAAGGTTATAATTTATGAACAGCATCAATGGTAGTTGAATAATACATTTAATTGAGAATAGAATTGGTGGATTTGTATTAAGGATTAAATACATTTTGAAGGGATCTTGAATTAACAATAGCATATCATTAGTAAACTGAGAATGAAATTATTATGACAGTATAAATAAAACATATTATTATCAAATTTTTAAAATATTTTTCATAGAACTTTTACATAATCTACAATAACATAAAAAGTCAAATTTTTTATTCATTACGCTAAGAAAGGTTTTCAAAGGACCTGACATCTTTTACAAAGTATTGCATATGCTGGATCAAAACCAGCCATATAACAGAAGTACTCAACAAAACTAGCCCAATAAAACAGTAGAGATGGAATGAATTCTAAGACTCGTCCAATTTTGAAATTAAACTATGAGACTACCTACCAAAGGATATTAGGAAGACACTTCTTTCTATATTTTATAATCGTTCAAGAAGAGCCATTATCTAAAAGTAAAATGTCATGATGCAATGGAGAAGAGGAACCCATTAAAAAAAAGCTATGACAAAGTGTTGTTATGACATGAGGGAGAAGATGACCCCTTAGAAAATCTATGACGAATAGGGCTTGTCTTAAGAGAAACGCTGGTTTGAAGAGTATCCTCAAAAATATGAACACTAGGATCAAGAACTGCCCATTGAGCATTAACAAGAGTTTTTGGAATATAAAAGACACCCACTACACCTTAGGAACAGTCAATGTAACAAAGTTTATAGGAGCTGGAGGACAAGGAGGAGGTTTCGAATCAGGACAATAATCATCTAAATCATCAAGGGAAATAGTGAGATGATCACGAAGAGAACTATTCGAGGAAAATAACTTATGAGAGCAGCAAGGAAAAGTAGAGGACAAGTTCCCTGTAGCAATGTAGTGCCTACAACAAAAAGGGATGCCATCGTTGTTTATCATTTTCGAATAAATAAAATCATTTATCTATAAAATGATCTTCTTATTTAAATATATAAAAAACAATATCCACTATAATATGAGCATAAGAAGTATGATTAAAATTGGAAGTAGCTAGGTACACTTTCAAGAAGCATTCTAAAGCATTCTAAATCACGTCATAAATAGATTTACACTAAAATTGTAAATCAAGAAATGAAAATATCACTCAAACATGAGAAACATCAATAGACTTATTTAGAAGGTTAAAGGAAGACTACAAGGATTATTTGAAAGAGCATGTGTGTCCCATTTTAAATCCTCAACAACTAAATTAGTCTCAAAATATCCAGAAGAATTAAAACAAACAACTGGATTCATACAAGTAGATCTACATCTTACCTACCACCAAAGGTATTTATTAAGAAAATATTCACCAGTGTAAGTTAGGATGGGATGGCCATAGGTAGCTGAACTAGAAAGTCAAGCCCTTTCTCAAAAAACACACATTGCATATCAATTATGACCTAAAACCACCAATAGGTTAGTAATAGCACAAAGAAGTGCCACACACTTCTAAGCATAAAATTTCATAAATGACTTTCGTTGAAAAAGAATGCACCCACAAATTGATCCCAACCTCAAAATCCACTAGTAACATAGAAGTAGCAGGTTAAAAACTCCCAACTAAGATAGGTATCGAAGGATATTGAAGAGCCACAAATTATCCAAGAAAACTTGAACCCATACATCAAATACTAGGACAAAAAGACATACCTAGAGAAAAAGGAGTCACTCCAAATGAAAACTTCATCCCAGTGACCCAAGGTCGACCTCATCAGCCATGGTAGGAAAAAACCCAATAGGCACAAAAAAGGAATTCAAATCAAAATACGAGATCACATAGGAGACCATCTATTTTATTTTTATTGTGGGGACATTATACTATTAACCAATAATATTTTATAATAAAAAAATGTTTCTTACCACCTTTAAATTTTAAAAAAATCAAAATTTTATATTTTAAATCATAAAATTTATTCATGCCCACCTTCACTATAAACTTATCACAATCACATATAGTGATTATAGCTGCATTCATTAAAATTTTCCATACATTATCCTTGACTAACATCTAACACATTATAATATACAATGGACACATTTATGGCTGGAAATTATTTTCTCAAAGTCTCCCACACTTCCACATGATTGAAAATCATCTCAAAATTACAGCTTATAATGTTAGCTACACCTGAATACCCACTCTAGCTGGTCAAGTGGACGGGGGTTGCATAATTAGAGATGATAAAGGCAATTTGAAATTGGCCCACCTAAATAACTTGGGATTCCAAACCTCAAATTGTTTTGAGGTGGGAGTAGATTTTAACGTTAAATCTCATCCTAAAGTGAAAGGGCTTTGTAATATCATCATTGAAGGGGATTCCAAAAATGTAATCACGATGCTTTGTGGTGAAGCATCCTTAGGCTGGGTATAAAAAGTTCTCATTTCTAAATGTTTCCACATGTTATCCTACTTGTAACAAATCAGACTCAGTCATATCCTCATATAAGAGAACAAGGTTGTAGACATATTAGCAAACATTGGTCCCTTTGAAAATTCTCTACAAATGGGCACTTCCTTTGCATAATCTCCTAGGAAATTTTGCAATACCATTCAAGATTATCAAATTACTTATAAATCACAAAGTTTCACATGATACCATTTTTATTATATCTTTTTTCTATTATTTTCTTCATTCTTTTAAAATGGGAATTCTTCTTTGTTTAAGAGAGAAGTTTTTATTTCTCTTGATTGCTTGTCCTATTCTATATTTTGGTCATATTTTCTAGTTCTAAAATATAGCTAATATTGATGGTCTTTGCATTACTTGGTCTTTCATGGGGGTATTTGATTCAAATGGAGCTTTATAATCATGAAACATACAAAAATAATAGGGTCCTTTTCCTATGTTGCTTAAAGGGAACCTCTCAAGTTACATTGATGGTATGCATGGCTTTGATCCTGGTCTTTGTGAAAAAAATGTCCTTTCTTGAGATGAGGGAAACTTTCCATTGTCCGGGTGTCTCTAACTATGTCTTTAGATTCTATTGCAGTTTCTACCTGGCTAATTGTGGAATAGTTGATAATCCTCAAGGTGCCTAAGGGCCACTATAGGGAGGATTGAAAAATATTTTTAATGGATGGGGATAAAATCACTAGTTGGAAGAATGAATTTAACCAAGAGGATTTTCCTAGTGAGTGCAAGGATAGGGCTTTGGTTTTAATGAATTATATCATTCTAGATGGTAGGTTAAAATGTTTCCACTCTCAATTATTTTCCATCCTTGATAATTTTAGATATAGGGTGAACTTTAATTTATGTTCTATATTTTTCTCCTTTATTTGAATCTATGTTTGTAGCTCATGTTGAGTGTGGTTTTCCCCTCCACAAAGGGATTATTTACAATCTTTCTATTTTCCACCCATTCCTATCCTCTACTAGCATTCTGAACCCCACTATTCACAATTTGCATCCCATCTTATTGTGGGATTGTCTAATGTCCATGAATGTAAATGTACATATCCTTCTACTTTCGCTACCCCTTCCCAAGAGTCAAGTTACTTGTGTCAATCCTTAGTACACTACTAAAATGAGAAATGTGGAGAAGGAAAAAAAATTGGTTGGTCTTGAGGTCTAGGAGATTTTTGAGAATTCCTCTTCTTCCTAGTTGACTACTCAATAATGAAATTATGAGAATTTTCCTTGTAATATTAACAAGTTTTCCACCAAACCTTCTTTGGGTACCTTTGTCTCCCCTCCTCCCTTTTCTATTTCTTAGGATATTGGCTTGACAATATTATATAGAAATAATAGAAAACATCCAAAATCTATGACATTGTAAATAGTATGCTTCTAGAATTTGATTGTGTAAATTTTTTCAGCATTAACATATTGGATCATACTCCATGATACATCATCAACATCATAACAGAATGAAAAGGGAATATAAAGGCTCATGGATCATGAAGTATGATCTGAATTGCCAATGCTAAAAAAAGTTACACAATATGATTCTAGAAGCATACTATTTGCATTATTGAGAAAGTTAATAATGTTTGTGTGTCATATAACTAATAGAATTAGATTATATATTGGCTTCTATCCCAACTGCATACTAATACAAAGAAAATTAATGGAATTGAATCAAAATGGTGGATGAGATGGGTAGTAATTGGTTGAAGGTTGTTCATAACAAGAGCGTGTCGACTACTATGGTCTAGCTAACATGCTTGATTATTGGGAAAATTTAGAGGCTCAAGGAAAATTAGATAAATGGTAACATTTGACAAGGAGATGAGGGAAGAATTGTATGTTATTATAGCCATAAAGAGAAATAAGGAGGAAATGAAAATAAATATTGATTAGGTAGTAATCTGCACTAAGGAAATGGTTTTCTAGTTATCGAACTCCATGTAAATTCTCCAAGATGAGATGGATCATTATCATTCCAAGAATAAAGAAAGGGAGATTTTATATAGTTATGTCCTAGAGTCTCTTATTGATTTGTTCACTACTTAACGTAAATATAGAATATAATAGATTCTATAATAGTTGAAATATTTAAATTAGAAGTGAAAGTATGTGAAGATCCACACCTTGTAGTCATTAGTTCTATTGGGGTGATTTTACCCTTTTTTCTTAATTTATGTTGGTTTTTATTTTCTGGTTCTACTTTGTGTTTAGTGCTGGTCTTTTTTTGGGCATTCCCACTCCTCATGATAATTTATTCTTCCACCTTATGGCTACCCTATAGGGGTTTGTCTCCTCTTCTAGTTTATCTAATTAGAATGCCCACTAAAGTATTTACACAAATATTAAATCTTGAATGGATTCACTTAGGTTGAGGGAGAGTTCAAAAGTATCCTTATGGAAAGATGCATTAAAACCTCCTTCACCATAAATCCACTACACTTAAAAATTTTCCTTTTAAAAACCATCACAAAAAAATATATATATCGCAACCACCACAAATTAAATGCATAATGGTACTCATAAATAAGAAATCTAGCCTTCTCTAAAGAGGAAAAGATAAGTTCCTATCACATGTCCTACCTCTCTTGGCCCCATATTCTAAGGTTTCTCTTCCCATTTTGATGAGGTTAATTTTCACAACCCATGTAAATAATAATAAAAAATATACCCATAACCAATACACAACTTGTAACATCCATAATCACATACTTTGACATGTGTACTTAAAAAACAAAATCCAACAGGCTTACCATACAATTCTTCAATAGTGGAGATAAAAAGTTAAGGATTTTTTCAAATATAATTACTTATTTGAATTTCCTTCTTAATCCAAGCATGAATAATACCAAAAGATCAAAAAGTTATAAAATTCCCGAAAGAAGAACCATTTCCTCATTTTCAAATTGGAGATAAGTTGAGTTCAAATTTTAACATTTTTGAGTAAGGGAGTTGGAATTCAATGACTTGGAGTCTGCAACACACCCAACTCTTAGGTCTATGGTTCTTCTGGTGGTAGAAATCATTCTTAACCCCATGGACACAGGTTCCCCGGTGGTAACTTGTCACTCTTTGTAACTGACCAAATACACCCCGAAGAAGGAGGAAATGGATTGGCAATCTCAACAGAAGAAAACTAGAACAAGAAAAGATGATGTTGGAGTCGACACAAAGATTGGGAAGCCCACGGAAAAGAAATGATTATTCTCTCTTGGAACATAAGGGGCCTAAATAATACCCAAAAACACCTGGCTATAAAACCGTACATCTATAATTACAAGGTGGACATTCTTTTAATCCAGGAAGATAAAATAACTTATGACAATTTTGATGCGCTGGCGGGACGGCTCTGGCCTGGGGCCAATTTTTTTTACTCTAAAGATTCTGGGGCTTTGGGAGTAATTTCCACCCTCTATAAATCTTCTATAGGCTAGGGAGATTCACATAGCTTTTCTCATCATCACCTGGCAGTGTCCTTCACCTCTCATTCGACCGTTTGGTATTGTTTCAACATCTATACTCCCAACACCCGCTAGTGGAGAAGGGAGGTATGGGAAGAACTAAAGGCATCTTTCTTCCCCCTACAGGACTCAAAACACATGGTGGCTAGGGATTTCAACTCACCCTTGTTCCCATCTAAAAAAAGTGGTGGAATCATGCATTATACTGATAGTATGGAGGACTTGGCCTGTTTTGTTGGTGACAATGGTCTTTATGATGTTGAAATAAATGGTTATCCCTTCACCTGGACCAACAAAAAAAGGGAACCACCTCATTTAGGTTCTACTCGACCATGTCTTCCTATCCTCTTCATCGGATTTGGGGCCAGCCTCCTCGTTGGTTTCTCTTCCAAGGACTATGTCAGATCACAACCCCCTCCTGCTTAAGTGGATGGATGTGCAACACACATACCCTGCACCTTTCAAGTAAGAAATTATGTGGGCCTCCCACCTTAGCTTCTATGAAAGGATTAAAATATGGTGGCTAAGCCCGGTCAAAGTTACAACCATGTTTAGGGCTTCTTCCAAATTGGAGCTCATCAGATGTTCTGCCAAGGGTTGGAATAAAACAACCTTTGGAGACATCTTCCAAACTAAGAAGGTGCTATCAGAAAAATCGGATGCTCTCCAAGGAAAAATAGTGGAAGGTGATCGGTCAACTGATCTACACATAGAAGAAGGAAATAAGTTAGAAAATGATGGAAGGATACTTTGGCCAATGAAGACGTCTTCTGGAAGAAGATGTCCTGAGTCTTATGGCTTACGGAGGGAGACCGCAACACAAATTTTTTTCATCAGTCTTCCTGCAAGAACAAGAAAAGGAATTATGTGAACAAACTAAAAACTCTAGGGGAGTGGAAATCTCTGACCCAATCAAGCTTAGTTATTTAGCCATTGAATATTTATTTCAATCCTTTACTGAATTGAATTCGTGGAACTCTGAGAGTCTCCAAAATCAGCTCATCTCACAACTTCCTATGGCCATCAATAATGCTGATAATATGATCCTCCTCTTGAGGCTTTCTGATGAAGAGGTTTACAAGGCAATGTTCTCCATGGGATCCTATAAGGCCTCTGGCCCGAATGGCTTCCACCGGCCTTTTTCCAAGAATTTTGGGATATTGTTGGCACTGATGTGACCAGAGCTTCCCGTGACTTTATCAGCTACAGAAATATCCTAAAACAACTAAATGCCACCTATATTGTGCTGGTCCCCAAGTGTGCTGAGCCCATGACTATGGAGGACTTTCGACCAATAAGTCCCTGCAATAATCTTTATAAAGTCTTCTCAAAAGTCATGGTCAATTGTATCAAACCGCTACTTGACAAATTAATCAACCCTAACCAGAAGGTTTTTGTGCCTGGTAGACAAATCATGGATGTGGCCATAACCACACATCAAATTCTACACTCTATTGATCGCAGTAAATTTTTTGGGATGGCACTCAAATTGGCTGTTTCGAAAGCCTATGAAAAATTCAATTGGACCTTTCTCTACAAGGTTCTTGTTGCTTATGGTCACTCTAAATATTTTATTGTGCTTATCAAGGCTTGCTTGGAAATGATGAGATTTTTGGTGTTGTTCAATAGAAAACTAGGTGCTAAATTTACTCTGGACAAGGGACTCCATCAAGGGGACCCCCTCTCTCCATACCTCTTTATACTTCTTACAGATGTGTTGGGACATAATATTATGTAGATGGTTCATAATAGATATTTATTGAAGGGATCAAGCCAGATACGACCCTTCCGCCAGCGGTCCTACAGTAGTTTTTGGATGATACTTTCTTCTTCAGTGCCTCTATGGTTAGAGAAGCCTGTATGTGGAAGCGGCTATTGGACAATTATGCTACTGCTTTGGGCCAACACATCAACTATCATAAAACTAGATTGTTTTTCTTTAACACTGATAATGTTGTTCAAGATAAAATTTTGAGGATTTTGGGATGCAAGGAAGATAAGCTTCCTACCACCTATCTAGGCCTCTCGCTAACTATGAAGGATGAGAAGAATGAATTCTGGAACACCATTCTTGAGCGGACCCAAAGAAAGCTGGAGGGTTGGAAAGGTAAGCTCCATAGTAGTGTTGGTAAGCTCCAAATTCTTTCTACCTCCATTCATGGTATGCCTATGTATTTCCTTTCTATTTTTAAAATCTCAGGTTTCATGGCTGAGAAGCTAGAAAAAATCCAATGTATCTTCCTCTGGTTTGGGGCGGAGGATAAGGAGCGCATCCACCTAGTTAGCTAGGATAAGGTTTGTCTTCCCAAATCCTTTGGCCACTTGGGTCTTAGAAAAATTCTCAACCTCAACAGGGCCCTTCTTTCCAACATTTCCTAGACAATGATTACTCGATCTTCTGATTGGTGCAAGATTATGGAGGCAAAGTATCTGGATGGGGGTCATTTTTGCAAATTCTATATGGTTCAGGGCCACCCCGGGGGATCCAAAATTTGGAACAACATTCTCAAATGTAGGGGTATTATGGAAAAGGGGGCCAATTGGCTGTTGGGAAATGGCAGGGAGATCCATTTTTCATATGACCATTGGTTGACTGACATCACCCTAGAGACCTCCAAATTTTCTCAATTAAGAAACATCCTAACTCTTGGAGTTGGTTCCATTGTCTACAACTAAATTATCAATGGCAATTGGATCGATCTCCTCCCACACCTGTAGGGAAGACCTGACCTCACCAATCTGGAAAGAAAGCTTAGTGAATTATTGCACATGGTGCACATTCCCCTTATGGATCGACCTGATAGGATACTATGGAGACACACCTAACATGGGGGTTTTTATGTTAAATAAGCTTATGGGTTGCTGATATATGAAATGGATGATACTTCATGTTGGAAGAAATTTTGGCAACCTCAATTAATCCCTAGGGTTAATTTCTTCTAGTGGATGGTTCTACATGGTAAAATCCTCACCCTTGATAATCTGGTAAAATAGGGATATAGTCTTGCTAACAGATGTTGCCTTTGTAAGATGGAGGAGGAAAGTTTAAACCACCTCTTGCTACACTATGATTTTGCCACTAAAATCTGGGAGGAGGTTCTCTTTCATCTCAACATCTTTTGGGTTCCCAATAGGAATATCCATGATTGGATACATGAGTGGCACTCCCCCTCTCAATGCCCTTTGATAACAATTTTGTGGAACCAAATTGCTCCCATCTTTTGTTGGATCATCTAGAAGGAGCACAATAGTAGGATATTCAGGGATAATGAACTGTCAAAAATGGTGGTCTTCCATCAGGGACTAGAACTAGTTCAAGAGAATGTGATGTTGTCCCATTGGAAGAGCCCAGATCTTCCCCACTCTGATTCTAATTGGAAAATTGCTCGTGATTGGGGAATTTATAATGTGTTTTCCAAACATGACAATACCAAACTTGCAGCTAGGTTGGCTACTATTTGGTCCCCACCTCAGCCCTCATGGCACAAACTTAACTTTGACGGGTATGTCTGGGGAGTGCAACAAGCGGGTGGAGGTATCATTCGTGACCATTGGGGGCAATTGGTGGCTACTTTTGCTGGGTCTCTAAACAAATAGACTGTTAACCAGGCTGAGGGTATGGCTCTCCTTTGGGGCCTAAAAATTGCTATTAGCCTGGGATGTAACAACATAGAAATTAAGGGAGATTCCAAAATTATTATCGAGTCTATTTGTAGAAATTTCCTAGCTGGCTGGAAGGTTGACTCCATACTATCAGAAATAAAAGGGTTGATGGGAAGATTATGTAAGATCAACATCAGGCACACCTACATGGAAGGTAACTCGCCGCAGACTCAATGGCGGTTGTTGGTCTGCAGTTGGAAGGGCTATGGTGCTGGAGGGATGCCAATATACTTCCTAAGGACACTCAAAACCCGCTTAGGTGGGAAATGAGAGATATTAACATCAATCTCTATGATGTTTAAAAATTAGGTTTTGGTGTGGGTGCCAAAGGGTGGGCCCAGGGGCTCATTTTTTATCCCCACTTGTGCTAGTCTCCACATAGATTGCCACATTCCTTCTACTAGAGGGCTCGTCTCTTCCGACTTGAGGTTGATGTGGCTGGGATGCATCATCATTCCTTTTAAGTGTTATTAGTATATTAAATGGATTTTAAGGAAAGTGCGAAGTATGAAGGATTGCAAAATATTTTGGGAGATTGTGATTGATGATGTTTGCATTTTACAACCCTATTCTCATGTGTTAATCCCATCGGTGTCACTGGAGGGGATTTATGAGGAAAAAGGTAATTATTTCCATAATTATGACTATCAAAGTAATATGATTTCCAGGCTAAGTATTGATTATCATTCTGCCATTTCACGCAATAGCTCTAGTTTTCATTGCTCTAGTTTCTGGGTGATTGTGGGTATCTGCAATGACAAAACCTCTTCTTTCATCTCATGGAGTTTCCCTCCAATCTTCACCATCTTCCCTTTCTTATTTAGCTTCCCCTCCACACCTCATGTCACTCTCTCTACCCACCTCCATTCCTTCTACACTTATCATTGCTCCCATTTTCTTCTACTGAGGTATCTCCTCACATCTCCCTTGCTTGTATTCTATCTGCGGTTGGAGGTTCATATCACACACTTTCCCTCCCTTCTTTTCCTAATTTCCTTGATTCTTTACATTCTCCTCCATCACAATAACCACTTTCTCCACCCACTTCCCTTTCTTCTACACTTACCATTTCCTCTAAATTATTAAATTCTACTGTTGATGTGCAACCTATTCAACCTCAAGTTGATTTGGAAATCTTAGACGACAATCCACTTATGATCAAACCATCTCTTCAATTGGTGTCATAGGTAGATGATATTTTTAAGGAAGTCAATGTTATTTTGGATGAGACGGTCACTGACTCTATCATTGATGGTTTTGATACTTCCTTTTCATCATTAATATGTTTGGGTGAAAACCCTAAGACCAAAAAACCTTATGAGATGCTTTATCCAGATGCAAATTCATCTTTACAAGAGGTTCACATCACATTCTCTCCTTCTATGGATGATATTATTAAAAATAATGATCAATCACCATCATGTTCCATGATCCAATCTTCTTCCTCAAAACTCTGCCCTATTTTATCTGCCAAGACGAGAGGGATACCGTCAAGGGAATCTAATCTCAAGGATGAGATTAATGTTGGGATCCATGATCAAATCATCTCTTCAATTGGTGTCATGGGTAGATGATATTGTTAAGGAAGCCAATGTTAATTTGGATGAGATGATCACTGACTCTATCATTGATGGTTTTTATACTTCCTTGTCATCGTTAATATGTTTGGGTGAAAACCCTTAGACCAAAAAACATTATGAGATGCTTTCTCTAGATGAAAATTCATCTTTACAATAGGTTCACATCACATTCTCTCCTTCTCTGGATGATATAATTAAAAAAAATGACCAATCACCATCATGTTCCATCTTCCAATCTCCTTCCTCAAAAATCTGCCCTATTTCATCTGCCAAGACGAGAGGGAGACCGTCAAGGGAATATAAACTCAAGGATGAGATTAATGTTGGGATCCAAAAACATTACCATCTTCATTAAATATTCATAGGGAAGGAAAAAATAAGTGCCTTTTAGCCCTCTGACAATTAGGGCTGCTAAGGCCAAAAGAAATCTTCATCCTGAGTATGCTAGACGACAAAATTCAACAAATACTTAAGATAGGAGGGGAGTTGAGACTTCCCCTCTAGAGCCATGAAATTCCTATCCTAGAATGTTAGGGTCCTAAATGCCCCTAACAAGAAGCAGCTCATAAAGATCCAACTATTTAACTCTAAGTTTGACATTGTTTTACTCCAAGAAACTAAATTGTCTAATGAAGCTGCCATAAATTTTTTTACCGCTTGGGAATTGGGTAATTTCTAGGCCTCCACCTCTGATGTTTCCTCTGGGGGTCTTGTAGTTCCATTGGATCCACTTAAATTTTCTTTGGAACAAATTTCTTCACGAAAATATTGGACGCTCTCTTTGGTTAAGAGTTGCTCTAGTAAATTGTCTTTCTAGTTTTTTAATGTTTATGGCCCAATTTCCATTGTTAAGAAAGCCAAGCTGTGAAACTTTCTCGGCAATTTGATTCAAGAAATTTAGGGGGAATTGATCATCTTGGGAGGGTACTTTAATTTTGTACTTAATAATGATGAGAAATGTGGTTGGATTATTCCTTCTCCTAAAGTCATGATGGACTTTAATCAATTTACATATGATAATAATCTAATGGATGCCTCTCCCAAGGTGGGGAAATTCACCTAGACAAATCATTGAATGGATTTTTGTAGTATTCCAGAGTGCCTGGATCACTTTATTATTTTTTACCTATGGCTTCAGACTGGAATAGACTACCATTCTCTCATTCTTCCTATTTTTGGTTTTGGTCATTTCCCGATTATGTTGTATTTATCTGAATCTTCTTCTCATTGGAAAGGTACCTTCAAGGTTGAACCAATGTGGTTTCAGGATCATAGTTTTATTCCTCTACTGAAACAATGGTGGCTAAACTCTCCTTTTCTAAAAGGAACCCGAATATTTAGACTGGTCAAAAATTTGCATTTGCTAAAAATCAAGATAAAAAAATTGAAACGTTAATACCTTTAAGAATATTTTTTAGGAGAAATCTAGATTATAGTCAGAATTGGCTATACTTAATGACTTTATTATTAAAAATGGTATGGATGCCCAAACTTTTGCATTAGAAAAGGAACTTAGATGTGCTCCAGAGGAAGTAATTCTGAGAGAAGAAATTTACTAAAAAAATATCTTGACAAAATTGGCTTGTAGATGGAGATAGGAACACAAATTTTTTTCATGCTTCAACTAAGATTAAACATTTTAATAAAAAAATTATTTACATTAAATCCTCTAGTGGGAAACTAGAAGATGAAAGTGATATTGCTGCTGAAGGTATTTCCTTCTTCTCAAATTTTCCAAGTAAGCAACAGGTTCAATGCTCCAAATCCTTCCTATACTCTATCATGCATTGTATATCTAAGGTAGAAAATAGTATGCTTATGGCTCCCTTTACATTGAATGAGCTAAGACAAATTATTTTTTTCATGGCTCTAGACAAGGCCCCGAGCCCTGATGGATTCATCCTGGTTTTTTTTTTTAAATGTTGGGATTTTATGGGTAGTGACATTTTACTTTAATTAGAGGAAGCTATGATTCATAAAGCCATTCTTAAAGAGCTTAATCATACTTGGATTTCTCTCATTCCAAAAATAGATAATCCTCAATCATTTTTAGATTTTTGCCCTATTTTGCTTTGTAATTCTCTACACAAAATTTTTACGAAAGCTATTTTTGTGAGGTTAGTCAAGATTATTCCTAATATAATTTTTAAAGAGTAAGGGGGCTTCATTCCTTGTAGAGAAACTCTAGTGGGTGCTATTATGGCTCATGAAATTATGCATTCCATCTGACTACATAACAAATCTTCTATGGTGCTTAAGCTAGATATGATGAAAGCATACGATCAGGTTGAATGGGGCTTCCTTATCATGATTCTAGTTCTAGACTTATCTTATTCTCTCCTCTTGAGGATGAACCTATTTTGTTAGGCACCCCTTCTGGGAAATATACGGTTAAGGCCAATTATGACTCAAATTTTCATCACCAATCTTAAAACTCTTGGCTTGTAAGACTTTTATGGGGATCTACATGTCTTCCTAAGACCAGGGTCTTTGCTTGGTTGGCCATCTAGGATAGGGTTCTCACTTTGGATAGGCTTGATAGATTTGGAATTACTGTTGTTTTTCCTTTTACCTTATGTGGATATTTTATGGAAACTTCTAATTATCTATTCCTTCACTGCTTCTTTTTCTATTTATTGTTGGCATTGGCTTATTCATAGGCTGAGGTTGTAGACACCCATTGGTCCTACTCTTTGTGATCACTTCAAATCTTGGCCTCTTTTATACAAATCCTCTACATTTGCACCTCTTTGCAAGGTGAGCCCCTCTCTAGTTATCTGGAATATCCAACTTGAAAGAAATGAAATTTTTTTTAGAGGTAAACCTACTTCATGGATATAGGTCATTGGCAAAATAGGTAAATTTGATATCAGAAGTGATGCTTACTTACCATGTTAAATTGATTAAGACAGATTTTTTTTTTTACTAAGTGGGATTTCTTCATTCATGATAATTGGCCTCTTCTCCAGTGCCTTCTACGTCATGGTTGTCGACCTTCTACCCCTTCTTCCTCATCCTGTCTGACAGCTATTTGGTATGCTCATCCTTCTGCTTTTCTGAAACTCAATTATTATGGTGCCTCTAGGGGAAATATGAGCATTTCCAGAGCACAAGTTATCTTTAGAAATTTTGAGGGGAACATTATTAGAGCAGCTTGTAAAAAGATTCCCTCGGATTCTAATAATGTAGTAGAGTTGGAAGCTCTTCTCTTTGGTCTTTCTATTGCAATCTGCATAAAGATATCTAGTATCATAATTGAGGGGGACTCAATGGTGACCTGTAAAATAGTCTCTTCAAGAAATATTTCCTCATGGAAACTAAGATACAGACTAAATTTGGTCCTCAAACATTTAACATATTTTCAATCCTTTGAGCTTAAACACTGTTTTAGAGAGGCAAATATGGTTGTTGATTTTTTGGCAAATAAGGCTATTGATGATCCAGTTCTGCTGTAGGAAGTGGATGTAAATTCTCTTTCACATTTGAAATAAAGCAGCGAGGCCAAAATTCCTATCACTTGGATGTTTTTGGAGGTAATTCATCTGTGTGGGGCGACCATGATTAGATCTTACCTATGATTTGGGCCATTAATTATAAAGGTCAAGATCTTTTTAGAACCAAGTTATTCTGCTATTATTGGGAGATATTCATGACCCTTTGAAGCATTTGGACTTCCTCTTTAGATGCATCTGGTTACATTTTTAAATGGTGATCACTATTGGTTATGACCTTAATTCACATACTTAGGGATTTTTAATCAACACAAATTCTATGTTTCAATTGTTATGCTCATTAATATCCCTATATGATCAAACTTCTTTTTTCAGGGATTGTATTTTACATGCTACTTTACTATGGACTTCAATCTTCATGCCACTTGAGAGATATGGATCAGCGTTATTTATTTTGTTGCTTTTTTCTTGGATTTTTCATATGGTTTCCTATGCTCTTTTTGTACAACTTATTTATTTTGTTCCTATATAGATTTATGGGTGGGCTTTCCCTTTATTGGTTGGAAGACTTGCGTATATATTTATTCCTTCATGTTATATCAGTGTTACTTATGATGATCGTCTCCATAGGTAGAATTTTTTTGTATGTAGATGTGAGGATATGGCCTACGTACGACTACCTGAAGAGTTTGAGGAAGGCCTTCCTCTGGTTTATTTGGGATTGTCGGGCCTTGGGACAATTTATCTGTAATGGCCATAGGGCTTGTGGGTTCTTGATTTCTATTTTTGGGTTCTGGGTGAGCAGATATTTTTCTATAACATTATGGGACAATAATTGGTTTGGTTTCAACTTTGAATTCTTCTGTGGTCCATGTGACCTATTTTTTATGTTTTGGAGCAAGACCAGAGGTTTTCTTTGCCTGGTTCTTTCCTACTCGCTTTAAACCAGGCTTGTAAAAAATAAAAAATAAAAAATTAATTTCGTGATATATTTACCACTTTTACCAAAAAAAAATAGTAATAATTCTACATTAGAAATGAAGAGACTCCTATGAAATAGTAAATATAATTCTCAATAAGACATGAATATAGAAAATTAACTTTATATTAATAATAAACTATATCTTAGCCTTTTATTCTTTTACAATAACTTATATTTGAATATGAGGGTTTGAAATCATCACCAACCGCATCAATAACCTACAAAATGTTCCCCTATTCATTCCCAAATAAAGAAACTTATTAAATTAGGTTTATAATTACGAATATAACTTCATCTCCTTCGTAAATGAACATCCAAATGGTTTATAACTACTCAGTTCACATACTGAAATTTGACTCGCCTGAGCCAAATGCATCTAACAACTAATTTTAAATCCCAATTACACCCTCGATTAAATAAGTGTCGACAATGCACGGTAGACAATCAAATTACCTTCATTTCAGATATTTAGGATCTACTATCGCCTGAAAGTGCATTCAATGAAGCGTTGCAGACTGGCATTTATTCTCCATCTGAGGTGCTGGGGTTGGATTTCGCCATCTCAGCATATTTAGATACACAAGTTTCGATTTTCTGCAGCAACTCTTCTTCATTCCTGAAACATCGTTGATAGTAAGATGTAAGCTCAGTGATGTTGTTGAAAACGTGTAGAATAGATTTCTTTTCAAAAAAATCATGTGGACTATTGGTTCTTTAAAAAAAAAAAAAGAGTATATATATATAGAGTATCATGTTAGATATTTTAGATATTAAGTGAATTTTATGAATAATATTATTATAAAAAATAATCTTAATTTTAATTTGAAACATTGTTCTACAATTCTAATGTTAACTCTAATTTCAAATACTATAAACCTTAACCTTAACTTGTAAAATAAAGTTAAAAACTATTAACCCATGTATCAAATTTGTTCAATAAAAATTGGACAAACTAATTCTAATTTGTAATGATAATATTAACAAAAATAATCTTATTTTAATTTGAAACATTGTTTGAAACTCTAATGTTAACTCTAATCTGCAATGTTCTAAACCCTAATCCTAATTTGTAAAAAAGTAAAGACTATTAACCCATATATCAAATTTGTCCAATAAGAAGACAAACAGATCCTAATTTGTAAAACCGTAGTAACCCATGTTTCGTATATGTCCAATAAGGAGACAAACTAACCCTAATTTATAAAATCAGGTGAACAAAAGAAAATTATAAAATCTGTCTTATAGGGAGATAAACTAACCCTAACTTGTATAATAAAGTGAACAAAAATTATGTAATCTGTCCGATTCGGAGATAAACTAGTACGGAACGTGGGGAAAATTATTGTAGAGCTGATTTCAGAATATTACGGTAAATAAAAGTTAACCTAATTTTGTAGAGTTGATATCAGAAGATTAGAGTATATATAAAGTAAGCTAATTATGTTACCCTTGATAAATAATGCCTTCTAATACTGAAACCATCCGCAGGGCCTTTTTCCATTCGTTTAGCACTCGGGAATTGAACTTTCGTGCCCGTTTATGAGCTTGCAAAGCTCGATCATATACTCCATTGCTGTCCTCCATTCGGACCTCAGAGGGCCGAACACCCCAAAACACAGGGATAATTCGAGCCCCTGTTGTGATCATCAAATTTAGCTCATCCAAACACCATTCAGAATTTGCATAGTTTGGAGACAAAATCACAATATGAACAGAAGATGTTCGTATGGCGTACACAATCGATTGCGCTATGTTGTCTCCTACTTCGATCGACAGTTTGTCCAAGAAAACTTTGTATCCTTTCTCATGCAGATTATGATAAATGAGGCTTGCTATTGAATGTTTTGTGTCGCTCCCGCGATGATTTATAAAAATGTCAAATCTACTTTGAGGACGATAATATATCATAGAGGGATTGATATCAGAAAGAGGAGGAGGGGAGGAATGAAAATTGCCCATTACCGTGAGGAATTCAAATTGAATTGAACAAGAGAATTCGTGTTGGAATACGAATGTATTTAGTCCGAGGAGCACATAAGAATTAGAACGGGAATCGGCGATTACAGCTTGAAGGCAGCACTATATGGTCCACAGCTGCTCTAGATTTTTTGTAAATTTTGAATACTGACCATTCGCTTCACACCAACCTAACATGTGGTCATTTTCTTCTGCTTGGAAAATTGGAACATATATTTTATAATAGCTATTTGTTGAACATTTCTAAGTATATTGATATAAAATATTTGATTATATTTATTTGATTATATTTTCCTACTTGGGCCCTTCCACCGCAGCTATTGCCGCGTATTTCAAGCATGTTATAGTTTACTTTATTTTACCACGAGAAAACACAGATTAGACTTCATATTTCATTTTTCATACTAGATTTTTCACTTTAGGTTCTCTCTTCACTACGTTCTGGGAAAGTGATTTGGATAAGCCATACTACTTTCGGCTAAGTGCTCAGACGGTGGTTCCCTATCAAAGAAAAGCTTTGGTAAACATAGCATTTTTTAAATAGGCGACGCAATGGAAGAAAATTGTATATCCACGTTCTTTTTGTAAGATTTTTTTTTTTTTAATGAGTGTTTCTATTTTACTTGTTTTTATATTATTACTATTATATTTTTAAAAAGTAATTATTCAGTACTTATTGGGCTCTATCTAATTGTGAGGTGAGAATTGCAATGAGTTTTTTCTAAGTCTTATACACGAATTTCTCGAAAACACTATTTCCATTTATGGATCACTTCTCTATTATTATTAGATTATTATTTCAAATAAAATTGAAAATTATTATACTTAATTAAATTATATCAATATTATAACAATAATTACTTATATGCAAATACTTAACCAGCACTTGTTTGTATAACTATAGATACACATGTTAAAAAAAATGAAATAATATTATATTTATCATTTTAATTTTTGTGGCTTCTATTCTAGGGCAGGGATAGAGGGTTTTCTTACTACTTCTTTCCTCTTGAGCCCTTGAAGTAGTTTCTATTTTAATAAATACATTATAATGGCTCTGCCATTTTTTCTTAGGAAAAAAAAAGTTGTGGCTTCATTTAATACACGTGTGTTGGTTGATGTGTTATATTATTATATTTAATGAAATTAATTCATATGTTGAAAAGATGGAAAAGGTAATATTAGTGATATTGAAGAGCATCTTTAGTATTGTAGCAATACTATGAGAATATTTACATCTTAGGTCTATTGCAATTTGATTTAATTGTTTTCATTCATTCTAAATTCAAACCTATTTAATCAATAAAACTAAAATAGGGCTCTAACTAAAAATTACATTGCTCATATGATTCAACATATAATATTGTGAATCTTTAGATAATTGGTAGAAATAATTTTTATAATTTATATATTATAAAATTGATGTGAGTGAATTATGACTATAACCTTTGTAATAGTTTGGATTTTAGTATAATTGCTAAGAAGTATACATATTCAAGGATTGGACTTGGATAGTACCACAATTTTGTCTCCCAAGTACAACAAACATTTGTATTTGTCTTCCTCTTGCTTACTGGTAACATTCAGTGCATTTACAGATCAAATCATTCTGAATAATAACAACTACAGGTTCCACCAGCACTTATTTCCAAACTGCAAGATTAGATTTTATTATTGCTTTAGTTGTATATGTATGTTCATATTGTTTGAAATACAATAATGGGAAAGCAAGATACTGAGGGGGGGGGGGGTAAATCATATCTTCAAAATTAAACACTTAAAACAAACTGATCCACATTCATACATATATGAATCTAATGTAATATCAAATAGCATCCACACAAGGAAATAAACAACTCATAACACAAAAACTTGGTAACCCAAAAACCCAAATAGGTAAAACTGGGGTGGGGATGACACCCACAAAATTCTTCACTACTGCAGTAATAAAGTGTGCCTATTAAGGCTACAAAAGTTGATTACAAGATGCAATCTACCCTGTTAAAGGTCTATCCAGTTAAGAGCTAAAGATCATTACAATCTACCCTGTGAAAGGATTTCAACTTACAATAAAGTAAGCACTCTGTTACGAGATTTAGAAAGGTCTACTAGAACCACTCTGTTAAGAGATTTTCACCTGATACAATGATTAGAATGTCTCAAGTATTGATCCTTTGTTATGCACTCAGATGCTGATGACAAATCTCATCTTTCCAGTACCTTCTATGATCTCACATCTGATATAACTTTACTCTATTGTTCACTATGCTGTCACTCTGCTTGATCTTTGCTTCTTAACAAAATAACCCTCTGTGCATTTCACTTCAAAAACGCAGTCACCACATACACTTCGTCTGCTCTCTTCTTACACACACAAAATAGGGTTTAGAAGCAATCTAATATATCTATTCAAGTCTGATAGCGAGATCTAGATCAACGATCAAGATCTAATACCTATACCTTAAAGGTATTACAATTAATGTTTACAATAGATCATGCATAGGATAAAACAATTAAATGCATAATGAATTCCATAGAAGAATATTAAATACATACATAAGTTGGCCCAAAAAGCTTATACAAGTCAGCCTGAACACTTATCCTCAAAGTTTGAATCATTCCGAACATGTATACAAAAACTGTTCTGCTCGACACTTAACATCTCTTTCACTTGACACTTAACATCTCTGTCTCCTACTCGGCTCAGCATAATACTACTCAGCTTGGACATGTAACTAGGCAATCTGAATACTGCTCGGCAATGTTGCTCGGCCTTGCATAGTTTTAGCTCGGCCACAGTGATAGTCAAGTAAAAATGCCTAAGTGAATGACTAAGTGTTGGTCACTAATCATCAACAGAACTTAGAGATTAACAATCTCCATCAAAATGTTTCCTAAGTATACTAAGTACTCCCCCTAGGAATATACTCAAAATTATTCATACAAAAAGTTTACATTCCTTCAAAAAATATATATGTGTACCTGTTCTGTACTGATGTATCATACTGTATCCTTTCCAACCTCCTTACCAATTTCCCCCTTGTTTTTGTCACTAATTGTTGGCGGGGTTAAGTTATACTTATCCAAAAATTGTTTATGAAGCTGCAGGGTGGATTGAAATGTAGTATCCCAGCTTTCCTTAGCAATCTTCATAACTTCCAATTTTATTTCTAGCTTGGCAGCTAGACTCACTAAACTTTCTACAGTTTAGAGATTTGTATTTCTCTGTGATAACTCCTTTGCAATTGAAAGTTCCTTCTGTATTACCTCCAAGTGAGGCAACAGGCTTGTCTGAATAGTTATCAATTTGGCCCTAATTCAACCATCTTCAGCCATAAGCTCGGCTATTCTCCGTTGTGCATTGATCAACTTAAAAAAATGTAAAGAAATAGAAGTAGTATCCTTACCCAAAGTAGTGTCAGTTGATCTCAAATCTAACTGTCGCTTCTCAACAAGTTGTAGATTATCCTTTGTGAAGAATTCAACATCACATAGTTTCCTATACAAAGAATAAACATTTTCTATAACTTTCTCCAAAATTTCTACAAGTGTAGAAAGCTTAACCTATTTTGTTGCAATGTCTTCTGAGATTTTCTCCAGAACTTTTCTCTCAAATCTCCTCTCGGACCATTGTAGAAGTTTTTCATTGCTGTCAATATCATCACCAGTTACCTTCTGTACAATGTTGACTAACTGATCAATAATTGGACCTTGAGGCATTTCATCCTCTAAGTCAAAAGACTTTGCAAATATATCCTTGATGTCATGCAACACCTACTTTTTCTTTTGTTCTATTTTCATCTCTTCCTGACTCTTTTTTCTCTTAAGCAATTCTTGAAGAGTCCCTATTAGTTCAAAAGACAATTCATTGGGATCCCATTGTGGAATCACAATGACCTCATCTAATGTTACATCTAGAATTTGAGACTTCTTCTTCAGAACTTTCTTTCTCTACAACTCTGATGAACTTATGCTCGGTTGCATAATACCTTTTCCTATGATAGTGTCAATGTCCATTGCCTCTTTTAATTCTCTCAGGATTGTCTGTGAATTAGGCATACCTCCAGTTTTAGGACATACAGGAGTGGATGATGTGGAGTGTGGTAGATCAACCAACACTTGCACTGCCTCTTCTTCCTTAGGCTTATCATCAGTATCCTTCAACACTACTCCACTATCTAAAACTATTTTGACAACCTCTAAAATAGGTGGATTATGTGAAGTTACCTCTTGTGCATTTGTTTTCTATTTCTCTTCACCTTTCTAATCATTGATAACTTCAATTATCTCATCAGATGTTGTGGTCTTTCCTTCTTCAATATCGGTTGCCTTAATAGGCAAATCAATGTATGTACCACTCAGCATATCTTGTTCCTCGACATTCAAATTGCTTGGATCATCAACTATGAAATCCATCGGACTGTCTACAGTCAAATCAACAAAATTTGTTGAGTCTAATGCATCTTTTGTCTTGTCCTCTTGTATAGCAATCGGACCTTGAGTCATCTGTGGCTCGGGGGTAGTCTCCACTTCTTTTTCCTTTTGATCAGATGTCCCTACATTAGATTTCTTGTCTTTTGGAACTATCAGTCCAAAGATTTCCTTCCAAATCCTTGTACTTTGTTGTACTAATCCTTCAATATCATTTTTTAAAACAACATAACCTCTGAGTTTAGGAATAAGCCTATTCTTGTATTCCTCAATGAATTTGGCTCTCTATTTTGAAGTTAACTCAGGTATTACCTTGGCTAGAGTTCCTTCCCTGAGTTGTCTCTCTGTGGTAAGAGCAAATTCATATTTGCTTGACAGAAAATCATATAGTTCATTCGGCACATGGTTTCCTATCTCTGTAGGAGCTAACTTGAAAGAATTCATCATATCCAAAAGTGCTTCCCAAACTTTGTGCTTATCCACTTTATTCAATTTCTCATACTTAATGAACTTGAAAGTTGCTAACCCTGCTGAATTCCTCAAAGTGTCACATACCTCATCAATACTACCTGATTTCTTGAATTGTGTTGTAGGTATGTTACTGGGTTTGTCAATTTTAGTCTTTTCATCATCACTATCTATCCCCACACAAATACATTTGGGGTGAAATTGCAATGGCAATTCGCGACGGCAGGCAAATGTTATGTGATTTTTGGCTTTTTTTTCAATTATAGCCCGACAACGTCGCAATTGCGACATTAACGGGATATAAGAAAAAAAAAAAAAAAAACGTTGGTCATTTCTATGTTCAATAGCCCCGAGAGGGATTTTTGCAGCTATTGGGTTTGATGCTCTCTGTGGATACCAAATAACTCAAGACTCGGCATGCACAACATATTTTCAACTTGACCGTCGGTTACCTCCGAGTTGTGATTTATCAAAGGTATGTTCCTCAAATACCCTTCAAAGTTTTTAACGCTCGTTTATTGACAAGCAGAAGTCACGGTTTCAATACCAGGCACATTACAGATGCCTTGTTGCCTTTATTCAATCCATCTTATCCGCATTAACATTTTTCAAAACAAAACAAACAAAGTAAAATGTTACATTTCCGTCACCGGGATGTGGAACCATCTATCGGTTCATAGGGAATACAAATTTTTGAGTGTCGACAGTCGGCTAGGGCACACCGCGAGACAATATTTTTTCTCAACTTCATTGATTTATATTCCAAATATACATGGGTTT
>MU224589.1:861018-875456 GCA_018584345.1 Thuja plicata | reverse complement strand
ACTATCACCTACTTCACCAATCTTAACCATGTAACATGATCAAACATCATGGATCATAAGTACCTTGGGTGGAATGGATGAGAGGGCTCTGGTTAAATCATTCTGAATTGCACTTTTAGGAATGGCTTGAAAGTTGACAGGTGCACAGTCATCACTCCGTACTAACTAAATTTTCTCTTGTTCTCCCTCCATACTTTTAGCTGGTGCGAAAGACCTTGCAACCATAATCTTGAAATTAGGGTTTGAAAGATGAAGAACAGAGTACCTTGGCAAGTAACGCTTCACACTATTCACCTTAGAATTGTCGATGACACATTGAAAAAATCTTTGATGCTAACTTCGTTAAGATCAATTCTACAAATTACTCCAATCGCTCTATAAACAGTAAAAATCGCAAGGTAAAAATGAATTATCAACTGTCCATCCTTTATAGACTTCGAAAGGTCAAGGTAGGTAAGCAATGAATGTTCTACCTATTGAGTTAGTGCAAGCTAGCTGTCCTTGGATTTCTAACATAACTTGCAATCCCACTTGGCTTACTAAACTCGGCCATCAAAAAACTTACTCGACCAATAAAACTCAACACACACTAAAGAACTCAGCCTTAGTGTCCATGATTGGTGCTCAACCCCTATAGTGCAATTGGCTCATCTCGGAATTTGTCTTCAAAATATGTCTTGGTGCATCTTAACATATGCAAATATGGACTTTGGTACATTTTATGTTAGGAACTGATGTAAGATAAGAATTTTAGATGAAGTTCCTTACATACCTCTTTTTCTTAGTTGGAGATGATGTGATCACCTGATCCATTGGATTGTGTGACCTCGGATTCACTAGCTTCACTGCTGCATGGTTCAGACTTCTTAACCCATGTTTTTTTCATCTGTGCTCTAATTTTCTCAACAGTAGGACCAGTTACCCTAGTCTTACAATATTTTCTTGTATGACCAATCTTCAGACAACTGTGACAAACTAGGCTTCCATTCATCCAACTTTTAGACTTTCCTCTGAAATGTGTCCTTATGCAGTTTTTTGGAACATGTCCATACTCACCATAGTAATGACAACTATGCCATGTGTTGTAGTCCCACTTGTAAGTATTTACTTTTCTTGGTGATTTCTCTTGTGCCTTTGATGTCCACTGATGTTTACCTTTAGATCTACAATCTTGTTCTCTATGACAATATTTCTGATAGTTATAGAAATTACCATTGAGTCTAGGTGTGTTGCTTTCCTTTTTCTTACATTCATGTGCTTGATGTCCAAACTTATTACAGTTGAAGTAGTAACCATTAAAGTTAGTTTTAAGATTGGACTTACCATTCTTGCTTTGGCAAATGTTTACTGTATGACCTGGTTTCCCACTATGGTGGCAAACAGGTTTGTTTCTTCGTGGCTTTGCATACCTTCTTTCACCTGTCTTAGATGATTCTCTTTTTCTACTGGTTGTATGTTGTTCAATGTGACCTAATCCAGAAGATTCTTTAGGTCTTCTTCATGCTTCTACCAGTTGTTCAAAGTAGCTCATAGATGCACTTGGATCATTCACTCTGTTGTTAAGTTCTTTCTCAGATCTCAATTCATCTTTCAACTGATTGTTCTCATATCTAAGATTTACAGTCTCCAAGTCTTTCCTACCGATCTCCTGATTCAGAAGTAGTAATTGATTTTCCATGTCAACTTGATTGACACTCATTGTTTGTACATCATGTGTTCTTTCATCAAGTCTGATAGTCATCATTCTTTTGTCTTCTTCTACCATAGCCTTGTCATCTTTGGCTTTCTTTTTTTGTTCAACAACTTCACACATTCTTATTGATTGGGCTTCTTTTTCCTTTTTCAATTTTCTAACTTCTTCACATAGTGCACTGTTCTCTTCTAGTAGATCTACTATTTCTGCATCGCTCTAAGTAGAATCTCCATTCTAAAATAGATTTTTGGTTTCCTCTTCCTGATAATGAGTGTCATTCATTAGTTTGGCCAAATATTTCCTTGCAGTCAAGGACTTCTTTAATTCCTGTCTTGCTATCTCAAGCTCTTGTAGTGCTGGCTAAATATCAATATTTTGATTCTTAATGGCTTTACCCATCTTGTAGATCTCCATCTCAAGATTTGTATTCTCAAGCTGATTATAACCTTTTAGAGAACTAAGCTTTGATAGCAGTTGTTGGAAATACAATAATGGGAAAGCAAGATACTAAGAGGGGGGGGGGGGGGAATCAAATCCTCAAAANAAGAGGGGGGGGGGGGTGAATCAAATCCTCAAAATTAAATACTTAAAACAAAATGATCCACATTCATACATATATGAATCTAATGTAATATAAGATAGCATCCACAAAATGAAATAAACAACTCATAACACAAGAACTTGGTAACCCATAAACCCAAATAGGTAAAATTGGGGTGGGGATGACACCCACAAAATTCTTCACTACTGTAGTAATAAAGTGTGCCTGTTAAGGCTACAAAAGTTGATTAAAAGATGGAATCTACCCTGTTAAAGGTCTGCCCAGTTAAGAGCTAAAGATAATTACAATCTACCCTGTGAAAGGATTTCAACTTACAATAAAGTAAGTAGTCTATTAGGAGATTTAGAAAGGTCTGCTAGAACCACTTTGTTAAGAGATTTTCACCTGATACAATGATTATAATGTCTCTTGTATTGATCCTTCATTATGCACTTAGATGCTAATGACATATCTCCTCTTTCTAGTACCTTCTATGATCTCACAATCTAATATAACTTTACTCTGTTGTTCACTGTGCTGTCACTCTGCTTGATCTCTGCTTCTTAACAAAATAACCCTCTATGCATTTCATTTCAAAAATGCAGTCACAACATACACTTCATCTCATCTCTTCTTACACACACAAAATAAGGTTTAGAAGCAATCTAATATATCTATTCAATTCTGATAGCGAGATCTAGATCAATGATCAAGATCTAATACCTATACCTTAAAGTTATTACAATTAATGTTTACAATAGATCATGCATAGGATAAAACCATTAAATGCATAACCAACTCTATAGAAGAATATTAAATGCATACATAAGTCGGCCCATAAAGCTTATACAAGTCGGCCTAAACACTTATCCTCAAAGTTTGAATCATTCCAGACATATATACAAAAACTATTCTGCTCGGCACTTAACATCTCTGTCGCTCGGCACTTAACATATTTGTCTCCTACTCGGCTTGGCAATGTAACTAGGCAATCAATTAATAACTGTTATGGAAGAGAATCAATTAAAAGATCTAGCATAGCTATTTGAAAAGGAACATGAGTGGAAATAGGAGGAAAAATCCATGTTGTGAAAGAAGCATTTAGAGCACAAATAATTTTATAAAAATGAGGAAAGAGCACAGAGCCTTATAAGTTGTAGGGTTAAGGACTATGGGATATTAGAAGCTAGGAATGGCACAAAATTTATTAAATTTTTTTATGTTATAGGTGTTGACATTCATGTTTTTTCACTGATGTCAACATATGTTTTAGTTGGTTCCATCAGAAGTGTTAGACAGACTAGTTATTACTGGTAAAGACAAAATGAACAATAGCATACAGACACTATATGGTCTTTCAAAGTATGTGAGCATGGAGATGTATACAAGGATGAGAAGTGATCTTATACCTAACCTTGCTTAGCTTGATCTTACTATTAACATAAGTTATAATTATTTCGGTGAAGACTGGTTACACAACAGTGACATAAAATTATGATACAGATAGTCTCTGTATTTTTAGGATAACTTGGATATGAGCATGAGTTATTATTTGTGAGCTTAAGGCATGGTAGAAGATATGTTGCAGAATATCACTTGTGATTCTTGGGTCATTGTGTTCTTGGTGACGAAAGTCGAGGTGTGTGATCTTGCGAAGATCTATTTGTGGTCGACTACATTGGTGTAATGTGTTTAAAGCATGGCAAGCATGGATTATGTATCTTGGAGTATAATTGTTGAGTTGTAATTGATGTTTAATTGTGTAAGGTACTGTGTGTATCTTAGCAAGGGTCTATACAATTATTGTGCATTGGGGAAGTATTAACAGGCTAACCTAATTATTTATTGTAAACTTGTGTAAAAGAGAGTTGTTTTTTTGTGAGGTAATGGAAGTGTTGAGGAAGCTATGAGATTGTAATTGTGAAGTTTTCTGGATGTAGAGAAGAGATATTTATTATAATAAACTTCATTGGAACTATTTACACAAAGCAAGTTACCATCAGTCAATTCATTGGTTATTGTATATCTCTCTATATGTATTTCAGACAGTGAGTCGAGAAGGTGGATTTGAACTTCTCATTTGGGCAGTGTGCCTCTGTTGTGAGCCTTTTATTTCTCTTGACTCCTAACAATGCCTATCTTTTAACAGGGACTATGTACTATATGTAATAATCAGCTCCTAATGGGGCTGAATCTTCTAACACAAATACAATACTTTCAATACATTACTTGTGGGTGCTAATTCCCACCGAGGTTTTTACCTTAAGAGGGTTTCCTCGACACAAAATCTTGTGTTATGGTGGTTTATTTGATAGGTTCAAATTTGCATTGATTAATTAGTTTATAAAGTTTAAATTTTCATTATTTGGCACATAGCTGATTCAACCCCCTCTTAGTTGTGCGGGTGGGATACTATTATAACAAAATTGTTATTAGAGCTTGTGGTCCTTTGAGAGAAATCTTAACATCTTTAGGTGATCTTGAAGATGGCGTTCTATAGGAAGGAGAGTCTAAAATTTGATCCTAAAAATTCTGATAGCTGGAAAAACAAGATGAGAACTTAGCTACTCTACTTAGGGATTGATTACTGGATGATTACTAAGAAGGATGATCAGATCAATCATGAAGATTAATTAGAGAAATCTAATGAAGATGAAAATAATTTATTTAGTTATAATAAGGTTTCAAGAGAAGCATTGATCAAGATGATCTTTGAGGGTGAATTCACAGAGGTTAAAGACTTGGATTATGCACATAAAATATAGACAAGACTAGATGCACTATATGAAGGAGATAAGTTTACCAAGCATGCGAAGTTGTAGAATTGGAAGTCTAAGATGGAGAGTTTAAGAATGCAAGATGATGAAAATGACAGAGCATATGTACAAAGGGTTACAAAAGTTGTTACATTGATTAGAAACTCTGGAGGCACATATACTAAAGAAGAAGTGATCACAAATATTATCAGATCTTTGACACTTGTCCACAAAACTAAAGTGCAAGCGATAGAAGAGATCATACCTTTGTCATTGAAATTCAACTAAGAGGTATTGATTGCTATGTTGACCACCTTTGAGGACGCAAAGGTGGGAGATACATTACCTAATTTGGAATTTTATTCAAGGCAAATGTGCACAATGAAAAAAATAATTTATCAAGCCTTGCAAGCACCAACAAAGATAAAAAGTATGAAGAACTTGGTGAATATGATGATGATTGGGAAAAGATAGTAAAAGAGGAAATAAAACTAGATGAAATTGTGACATTGATCGCAAAAAAAGGTATGGGTAAATTTGAAGGAAAGTTTCCCGTGAAGTGTTTTTCATGTAATAAGATTGGTCATTTTGCATCTAGATGTCCCACAAGGGATTCCAAGCATAAACCTAAGTTTCATAGACCAGATTATTCTCAAGATAAGGAATGTTATTATGCTAGTGAGGGTGTGTTAGATGATGATGTTGTGGATTTTGATGATATTGGATTTATCGCTATTAAAGATAATGAGCCTATTCACAAAGAAAGAGCCCTAGTTTCTCATGTTGAAAAGAAATCTAAATGGGTCATAGATAGTGGTTGTTCACATCATATGACTAATAATAAAAGTATGTTTGTTTAGCTAACTAAATCTGATGGTGGTGTAGTCATATTTGGTGACAACACTCCAAAATTAATCATTGTAGTAGGTTCAATTTCTCTAGATGGTAAAAATAATAATGATGATGTATTCTTGATTGATGGACTTAAGAACAACTTGTCAAGTTTTGGACAACTTGTAGACAAGGGCTATCATTTGAAGTTCAATGATGGGAAATGTCCTATAAAAATTATGTTAGGAGATTTGATTGCACCAGGTACAAATTCAAGAGGTAATGTGTTTGAATTGAATACTACAAGGGCTACTTATTTTTTTGCGAAGGGTGATGATAGTTTGTTGTGAAATAGAAGGTTTTTTCATATAAATTTTGATAGCATTGTCAAACCAAGTATGACAAATGCATTCATAGATTTACCAAGAATTGTGAAGCCCTATAACACCATGTGTAGAAAGTGTGTGATGGGGAAACAAATAAGAATCAGTTTTTAGAAAAAATCTTACTTAGCAAAGGGGAATTTAGATCTGGTGCATACATATCTCTCTGGTCCTACAAGAACAAGATCATACTGTTGAGAAAGGTATCTTAAACTCTATGTTGATGAATATTCTAGGATGATGTGGGCTACATTTATTAAATAAAATTTTGGAGCTTTAATAAGATTAAGATTTTCAAAGAAAAAGTTGAGAATGAATACGGTGTGAAGTTAAAATGTTTAAGGTCTAATAGATTTTGGGAGTTTACATCAGATATGTTTAATATCTACTGCAAAGAGCATGGAATATACATACAACATCAGCTCGTAGGACACAACAATAAAATTAGATTATAGAGTGAAGAAATAGAATTATACTAGATGTTTCCAGGACTATGTTGCTTGAAGGGAATGTGATGCATGTGCATTGGAGAGAAGCTATTGGTACTACAGTCTACACTTTAAATATAACTCAGATCAAAGAAGGTACTAGTAAGACACCTTAGGAACTTTGGTTGAATCATGCTCCTACTGTAAAATGCTTCAGAATATTTGGTAGAAAATTTTATATCAAAAGGGATGATGAGATAGGAAAATTTGATGCTAGAAGAGATGAAGTAATTTTCCTTGGTTATTCCACTAAGTGGAAGGATGATAAATGTTTCAATATAAGATTGAGGAAGATAGTTGAAAGTTCCAATGTGAAAATTGATGAGAGATTTGGGTGGCTGCAAGGAGTTGAGTCCCACTTTTGGGAAAAAAGTGGAAGTGTTTTCCCAATTTGTCAAATTTTTTGTCAATTGATGTACAAATTTGAGGCACTTAGAGATTCAATCTATAAACACTTCACTCATAGAAAATATAGTTCTAGGAGTCTAATTTTCAAATATGTAATTTATTTCAATACCCACATAGTATAAATTGTGTTTTAGTAGGTTTGTTTAAAAACCACTTTTTCAAAATGCATATTTCAGGACCATACCATACATGTGTACGAACACCATATTTTAACTTAAATAAATGAATTTGTGTGATCCTTCTGGGGAAAGATACCTAAGACACCAAACATTGATGAGAATAGTTTTCTTTTTTTAATTGACTATTATTGTTATCCTAATTTTGTGTATGCAGGAAAATAACCAAAAATATTAGAAGATTGCATAAAGGTACCCCCTCTAAACACTAGTATTCAGCTAATGTAAATGAGATACATTTTCATTACATTAAAATATCATTAGATTTATTGTACTCTAAGTATTGATCATTTCTCAAATTTTCAATTCATACTTGATCATTACATTGTGCATTCAAAACTGAATTTGATATAGAATGTTCTTTTCATGTTACATTTTTCACATTGGAACTTAGAGGAACATAAGAAAAATGAAAGCATGATAGAGATATGGGGAATAGGAGTCCATGAATTTCCTTTAGATCTCTTCTGCATTCTAAAGTTGGTTTTCTGCATATTATTGAGTCCTCATCTCCTTAGCTAATGTAATCATGTCCTACTGCATCCTAGGTCTTCATTAGGTCATGTGTCTTGTATCATGGAAAAAGAGAGTTTAGATCCAAATTAGATCTAAGTAATGCATGAAAAAATATAAACATCATACAATAATCATAATTTCAGAATTGCACATTTTTCAATAACATGAATGCAAGGGGAAAATATACATCTTCACTAACTAAATAGTAGTATCAACAGGACATATCTCTACGACACATTTTACTATCTATGGTTATCTTCCTGCATTATTATTAGAAATGATTCTTTTACAAACAAGAGATGTAAATGAAAGGGAATTAGTTCTTTGTTGCTTTAGAAATCATTTTCAGAAAAGCAAGGTGGAATTCCAAGTTAATGAACATAATCAACCAAACAGTAGTCATGCATGAATATTCATTCATGACACATGGTATTCAGATATAAAAGGTATCAAATTGATTATGTTTACTAACCTTTGAGCTTTCAAGTGATGTTATCAAACTGAAGAAATAGAGAGGTACATTCAAGATATAGAGACTGATGGATTATGAATTCACCAACAACATAGAGCAAGTTATGTATGTGCAAATGAGAGAAAATGATGGTGTTGTTCAAGGGTAAGAAAAATGGTAAGACAAGATGCATATAATTTTTTTAAAACTCCGGTATGCAGATGCAGTTCATAACAGTACCGTCAAACATATTCAAAGTAAGAGTTCAAACTTTGTTGATGCTAGAGAAAATGCAAAGAAATAAATGCAGAGAAAGTAGGGTTTTCTATAGTAATATGCATATATAGAGGAGAGGAAATAACAATGTTATCTAAGAGAAAAGGTAAAAAGAGGCATTACAGTTATTGACCAAGTAAATATAGTGGTATTTGTGGGTGTTACGACCTTGTGCTCGAATCCCACAAACATTTTTTCTTACTGAAGTCAGAGTTTGTGGTCAGGCCATTAAACAGTAATGTACACACTTTCCACTATCGAAAGAAAGATGAGAAGACCAGACAAATAAAGACATTTAGGCAAAAATCTAATTAACATTTCCTGGGTGTCGACAAACTATAGTGTGGTTACTGCAAGCAATAGATCTTCATTAAATAGCTTGAGATTTCAAGCTATGTATTCAAACAAAAGGTTAAAATAGAAGTTTGAGCAATGTACAGAAAAGAAACCCCCAAAATTATTGCATGTGTTATGAAGAAGTAAAGAGCTAAACAACACAGCAAGTTCAACAAAGAGTTCATCAGTGAGTTCAACAGAAAGGGAAAGAAGGAAAGTAACTTATCTTGAGGTCAAAGCTTGAGATTCATATAAGTTAACACCACTACCCATAAATATGTTAAAACCCAAGCCCCAAAATAGCAGTGAAAAGTCCATATCAATAAATCCTGAGCTTCAGATCACAAGAGGAGACTTCAGTTCAAAAACCCGAGCTCCATGTTCAAACACAAGCTCTAGAATCAAGGATGGAATGAAGTGCCAGTCATGTAACCTAGACTCCAGTTCAAATCAACAAAGAAGAGCCCAAGAGAAGCTCTAGTTAAATGGAACCCAAGTCCACATAAACAATGATGAGCTCCAGTTCAACAGCTTGAGCTTCAGTGGAGCAAGAAAAACCTAGAATCACTGCCTCAATCATGACATGCTCATCTTGATGTTGTTAGGGTTTCAAACCCTTAGTTTTGTTTACCAAGTTATTCAAACGATTCAATAACCGATGAAAAAAATAAGCAAAACTTCATAATTTTTTTAAATCTGTGGGACATGGACCAGTCAATCCCCTTCAATAATGTAGTGGTTGACAGTGAGGAGCCTTCAGATTCTCATACTAAGTTGTATGATAGTATGCCAGAACAACCAAAGAGATGGAAAATTTTATGCCACATTTTTGAAACACTTTGTTGTTTGAAAAAAGTGTTTTGTAACTCATGTATCATGTCAGTCATACTAGCCTTAATTTAGGTCAAAAGGCATTATGGTTAGAATATGTGTTTTGGCTTAGGTTTTTTGGGGATTTCATATATGTCAGTTTAGATAAACCAAATAAAGATGTATTTTGAATGTAGCTTAGAGGCATAAATGAAGGCATATGTTATGCCCAAAATTTAGGGTTTTTTAGCTTGATTGGAGGAGTGTTTTGGAGGGAGAGCTCATTTTTAAAATTGTCTTTGTGGGGGCACTTAAGGTATATATCTAGGTTTCATATTCGGTTTTAAGGGTTCAATTTTGTTCCAAAATAGTGTTAAAGTGGATATCTTTGTTCCTTGGCATATTTTTACATCATGATATGTAACCATTACATATTTTGAAGGAAATAAAGCAAGTGTTCTTATCATTCATATATTTTCTGAGTTTTGATACTCAATCCTATTTTCCATTTCTGCATTCAGTATGATGTGTTTTATAGAAGAGTAAGTGAATTGATCTAATTCCTTTTTTAGCTATTAAAATATAACCTATTTGTATAGATTGAATGTCTGTTGGCAGGTCATTATTTGAGGTGTAAATCCTAATAGTTAGATACTTATGCCAACCTTTATATTGAATAGTGAATTTTCATTTCAAGTCTCAGTAGTATATGTCATGTTGATCCCTATTTGAAATTTTGATTAGTCTGAAGTTAGTTTGGTGTATCACCCCAAATTTTAATTTATTTAGTTTTCAAGTTATCCTTTTACCCTTTTCCCAACTGGAGAGTCAGTTATAGGTGATATACCAAATCCAATAAGAACTGGCCTAGAATCTAGATATTCCTTTTGAATCAGTGGCACCCACAACTCAGGAAGGTTTCCATTGTTTCCATGAGATGTCATTGTTCCCTAATGCCTGAGTTAGGGTGATATTTCACATACTTATCAATTATTTTTTAAATTACTTTTAAATTGACTATAAAATACTAGTTTGAAACCTCTAGTGTACGACCACCATAATTTGATGAAAACTTCACATTTTTCCAATTTTTTTGTTTGTCTTCAAGGAAATTCTATGAAGATTGATGTCATATAATTTATTTTCAAAAATAAGTAAAAAAAAAAAAAAGTTATTAAAGTTTTAGTGAAGCACACTATTTTAACTTTAGGCACCACTTTTGATTAACAAATATTGTAAAAATAGTAAAATTGATCATATCTCTATTAAATTTATAGTTTTTAAATCTAGATAGTAAGAGCTCTAATGAGTTTTCATTTCGTCAAAATATTCGATTAGGAAGACCCTCAAAAAATTACGACAAGGCAAAAATCTAGTATTCCAATGCCTTAGCCATTATTTTGGAGGTCCAAGCATAGGTTTGATCCCACCAAGCCTGTCCTGAACTGAAATCCAATACAAAGGGTGGTCTTGTAAATTCAATTTTAAAAAAATGGGCACATGTTTAAAAGCACATACCTATTTCTTAAATATATTAAATAGGCATGTAAAAATGAGTTTCTGTGCTTAATTTAAAAAAAATAAATTTAAAAACAGTCACCCATTTAAAAAAAAATGGGTACCCGTTTTGAAAAAAATGGGCAACTCTTTTTTAATTTTAAGATCGGGCGTCTAAGCCTAAAATGGGTGCCTATTTATAGCATCATTTTTCAAGTCCACAAGACTTCCGCCGTATTGGGACCCAACTTCTTACACTTACCCATTACTGTAATGAGATTTCAGAGAATATGGAGACTATTATAAGTTAAGATGAAACTCTTGAAGTTGAAAATGAAATTGAGGTATCCTTAAATGATCCTACTGAGACTCCAAAGACACCAAGGTATGTTAATAAAAATCATCCCGAGTATCAAATTATTGGTGATGCAAATAAAGGAATGATGACAAGATCTAAAATGAGAAATGAGATTTTTTTAATTTCACAAGTAGATCAAGAAACTACTGATGAGGCATGTAGAGATGAATCCTAGACTAAAGAAATGCAAGAAGAATTGGATCAGATAGAGAAAAAAAACACTCGGGAATTGGTTCCTAGACCTAAGGACAAGAATGTTATAGGGACTAAATGGGTTTTCAGAAACAAAATGAATGAAGAAGATATGGTTGAAAGGAATAAGGCTAGACTAATTTGTAAAGGCTACTCACAAAACGAAGGCATAGACTTTGAATATAAAAATTTTCTCCTATTACGAGATTAGAAGTAGTAAGATTGTTCCTTCATTATGTAGCACACAAGAAATTTAAGGTATATCAGATGGATGTGAAATCTACATTCCTGAATGGAGATCTAGAGGAAGAAGTGTACATTGAACAACCAGATGGATTTCCTTTAATAGATGATGAAGACATGGTTTGTAAGTTGAAAAAGGCATTGTATGGATTAAAACAAGCACCTAGAGCATGGTATACTTTGTTAGATAGGTATTTACTACATCTTTGTTTCAGAAAAGGTAGTGCAGATAGTAATTTGTATTTGAGAACTAGTAAAGATGGAATATTAAATGTTGAAGTCTTTGTAGATGATATTATTTTTGGAGGCAATGATGAAATAAGTAAGAAGTTTTTGAAGGAAATGAAAAAACAAATTTGAAATGTCTATGATTGGTGAAATGAAGTTCTTCCTTGGTTTGCAAATTAATCAAGATAAACATGGTATTTTCATTTGTCAAACCAAGTATCTTAAGGAATTGTTGAAAACATTTGGCATGGAAGATTGTAAACCTATAGGAACACTTGTGGTTAATGGTTGCAAGATTACTACTATTGATGAATCTTAGAGTGTTTTTCAGACAAAGTACAGATCCATGATTGGAGGCTTACAATATCTAACTCACACTAGACCAGACATTGCTAATGCAGTAAGAATTATTGTGATATCCCAAGAAGATTCTAAAGAGACTCATCTTTCTATATTTCAGAGGATATTTTGATATTTGAAAGGAACACTGGAAGATGACTTATGGTATGAAAAGTTTGATAATTTTTACTTTGCATGCTTACACTAATGCTGACTGGGAAGGAAGTGTTGATGAAAGAAAGAGCACAAGTGGTGGTGCATTTTTCCTTAGAAAGAGGTTGGTTTCATGGTTAATTAAGAAGCATGATTATATAACTCATTCTTTTGCTGAATTAGAATATGTTGTTGCTGCCATAAATTGTACATAGATTATCTGGATGAAGCATATATAGAAGGACATTGGGATTACTTTTGAAGAGCCAATGGTTATGCATTATAATAATACACACACAATAAATATGTCAAATAATCTTGCTGTGCATTCAAAGACCAACCATATTTCAATCAAAGATCACTTCTTAAGAGACAAGGTTGCAGAAAAGGAAGTCAGATTGGAGTACATCAGTACAAGGGAGAAAATAGCATATATATTCACAAAACCTTTGTCAAAAGATGCCTTTGAGTATCTCAAACTTATTCATGGGGTGGGAAACCCTCCTTGCGAGAATTAAATGATGAAGAAATGCATCAGTACAATAGTTATCAAAGCTATATAAATCACTAGAATTGATGCTTGGATGCACTCATCAAGGGGAGTGATCATAGAAAATATCAAAGCATATTTGGGTGATCAAGCACCTGGTTGTTAGAGGCATGAAGATTTGAAAAAGATACATCTTGAAGAGGTGGGATGGATAGAGAAGGATAAGAGCTATGGTACCATTTTCCATTGATGTCAAAGGGGAGAGATTCAAGTAGAAAATCCCTACTATTTTAAGGGGATCTATAAAGAGGATATTGAGAAGATTACATTAAGAATGATACTCTTGGGTTGATGGATTTTCACATATATTGTCATCAATGCCAAAGAGCGAGATTGTTGGAATTGTTTCTGTTAGAGGTTTTTTACATTCATATTTTGTGATTGATGTAAATAGATGTTTTAGTTGGTTTCATTAGAAGTCTTAGACAAACTCATTATCACTTGTACAAACAAGACTGATAGTACTTGTACGGACACTATACGAGCTTTCAGAGTATGCAAGCATGGAGATGTATACAAGGATGAGAAATGATCTTATATCTAAATTCTCTTGGCTTGATCTTAATGTTAACATAAGTTATAGTTATTTTGGTGAAGATGGGTTATAGAATAGTGACAGAGAATTATGACAGAGGTAGTCTCTGGGTGATCCCAGAAAACTGTGTCCCACTTTTTGGCCAACTTTGACACTAAAATGAACATTCTGAAAAAAAACTTCACTTTCGAACATCAATTGTCATTAAACCATTAAGAATTTGAAGATAATGTAAAATAGTGACTTTTATCATTTTGTTTCTAGTTTATAAATATATATATATTTTTTTTAAAAATGAAATTTATTTGTATCCGTTTTTCCTTCTCCTTCAAAAATTATTTTTGTGAAAAATCAGGATTTTTCAGGAGTGACACTCACTTTGATCAACATAACTTTTTTTATAAAACTGATAAGAATGTAATTATTTTGAATTTAGGTTTGTAACACAAATATCTAGGGAATAAATTTTGTTTCATTCAATTTGGTTGAATATTTAATAGTTTATTTAGTTATGAAGTGACATTAATTATAATTTTGACATAGGTTCTCTTTGATCGCTCTAACTCTATCTCTATATATCAAAATTAATTTATTATTTTTTTGATAGAAAGCTAACATAAAAACCTATTTCCTACATATTTTTCATAATTTTATTTCCCTAATTTACAATTTTTCCAG
>MU224589.1:840884-860886 GCA_018584345.1 Thuja plicata | reverse complement strand
TATATATATATAACTCATTGTAATTGGAAAGCTTTCTCAGAGTACTATCATCCTATATTTGGGTTTTTCAAATGAATTTATTTTATCCAAAAAAAAGTTAATATCAAAGTGATTTTTTGTCAGCATGTTGATGGGTTCAAAGGAGACTTGATTATAGGTGTGAGTGAGGAGTAGAGGGATTATACCAAATGGATTTTGACCCAAGAGGCTTTTATGTAGCCATTTTGAATTTACTCCTTAAAATGGGACCTCTCTTTGGCTTAAATCAACATATTTTCTTAAAAATGTGCAATTTTAGCAAAAATCAGGATATTCAAAAAAGTGGGACACACTATTGTGGGACCACCCCTCTCTATTTTTAGAATAAATTATACATCAGCACGAGTTATGATTTGAGAGATTAAGGTGTGGTAGAAGACATGTTGGAGAATGATACTTGTGATTCTCGGGTTATTGTGTTCTTGGTGATGAAAACTGAGGTGTGTGATCTTACGACGATCTATTTGTGGCTGACTACACTAGTGTAACATGTTTAAACAATGGTGATCATGGATTATAGATCTTGGAGTATAATTATTAAGTTGTAATTGATGTTTAATTATTTTAGGTACCATGTGTATCTTAGAAAGGGTCTATATAATTGTTTGTATATTTGGGAAGTCTTAACAGGATGGCCTAACTATTTATTGTAAACTTGTATAAAGGAGACTTATTTTTTGGTGAGGTAATGGAAGTGTTGAGGAAGCTGTGAGCTTGTAATTGTGAATTATAGTGGATGTAGTGGTAAGGCCTTGAAATATCAACCTAACTTAGGCATTAGGGTATACTAATATCTCATGGTAACAATGGAAACCTTCCTGAGTTGTGGGTGGACTCTGATTAAGAAGGAATCTCCGAATTCTAGGTCGGTTCCTATTTTTTTAGGAATATCACCTATGACTAATTTATGATTGGGGAAAAGGGAAAAAGTTCACTAAAAATGGATAAAGAAACTAAAAATGTGATACACCAAATTTAATTCAGAATTGTCAAAATTTTAGGTTGGCATCCATAGGACACACACTACTGAGATCTGCAGCAACATTCACTACTCAATGCATAGGCTGACCTAAAACTCACTATTAGAGTTTATACAACAAATAGTGATAATTCCGCCAAAGAACATGTATATTTTGCAAAATATTATTCTTAACAACCTAGAATAGGAATTAAATCAATTCTCTAATCTATGTTGTAAAGCACTTTACACTTAAATGAGGAAAATTTGAAAGGGCTGATAACAAAAGCTCAGAAAAATGTATGAATAATGGGGACAAGATTTATTATCTTCAAAGTCTATGAAAAATTCATAGGAAAAAGTACAAAATATGCCAAGGAATATTTACATTCACTTGTACACAATCTGCATAAAACATGAACCAATGGCTACAAAATGCATGAAAAAGGTGCAAAGGAACAAAAAGCTCACTAAGCCACCTTCCTCTCAAATTCTAAATCCCTAAAACTGAATAAGAGGCTTAGATATATACTCTCTCATGGCTAAATTAAAAAATCTATCCCCCTCCAAAAGGCCTCCAAATAGGAAAAACCCCTAAATCTAAGGCATAACACATGCCCTAAATCGATTCCCTAATATTTGGATTTGAAAATTTTACATCTTCTTTTAACACATTACCAAAAATTAGAAAATATATCAAAACCCAATAAATTTCATATAACCTGACCTCCACCATACATGAAAAGCCTAAACCATTCCATATACCTTAACCATGCCAAAAGTTGGCATCCTCACTAAGGTCAACATGACCAATCTCAATGAAAAAAACATCTCTCCTTCGTGACATATTTTGTATAGTCGTGGCATTAGGATGTGGTTATCGTGCACTGTAGGGTGATCCCACAAAACTGTGTCCCACTTTTTGGCCAACTTTGACACTGAAATGAACATTTTGAAAAAAAAACTTCATTTTCAGACATCTATTGTTGTAAAACCATTAAGAATTTGAATATGATGTAAACTAATGAATTTTAGCATTTTGTTTCTAGATTATAAATATATTTTAAAAAAAAAGGAATTTATTTGTATCCATTTTTCCTTCTCCTTCAAAAATTGTTTTTGTGCAAAATCAACATTTTTCAGGAGTGACACTCACTTTGATCAACATAACTTTTTTTTATCAAACTGATAAGAAATTAATTTTTTTGAATTTAGGTTTGTAACACCAATATCTAGAGAATCCATTTGGTTTCATTCAATTTGGTTGTATATTTAATAGTTTATTGAGTTATGAAGTGAAATTAATTATAATTTGGACATAGGTTCACTTGGATCACTCTAACTCTATCTCTATATATCAAAATTTATTTATTCTTTTTTTGATATAAAGGTAACATAAATACCTATTTCTTATTGTCAACACTCCTTGTGCTGGCTGTGTCTGTTCAGGTCAGCCCCCCAATTTTGGCTGCTTTTTAAATTTAAAAAAAAAAAACCTATTTCCTAGATATGTTTCATAAATTTTTTTCCTAATTTACTATTTTTCTAGAAGCATCGAAAAAAGAAGTCACTAAATGGTCAGAACTCATAATCATTGGAAATATTTCTTTGAGTACTATCATCTTGTATTTGGGTTTTTCAAATGAATTTATTTGATCCCATAAAAAGTTAATGTCAAAGTGATTTTTTGTTAGCATTTTGATGGGTGTAAAGGAGACTCGATTATAGGTCTGAGTGAGGACTAGAGGGATTATACCAAAGGGATTTTGATCCAAGAGGCTTTTATCTAGCCATTTTCAATGCACTCCTTAAAATGGGAGCTTTCAAGGCTTAAATCATCATATTTTCTTAAAAATGTGCAATTTCAGCAAAAATCAGGATGTTCAAAAAAGTGGGACACACTATTGTGGGACCACCCTACAGTCTGCAAAGCATTAACTCCATCTCTGACAGTGGATTCCAAATATACCAAAACATGGCATAGGCATTGTTTTCACATCTCATTTGGCTTTTTGAATTTGGGGAAGATGTTAGGTTTTCTAAAACCCTAACCTTATGGCACAGCCATGCTATGATTTTGGCATAGTTTTTGGCTTCTTTCCTAATTTGTGTTTTGGATTGTCAATCTGGAAGTCAACACTATGATGTGGCAATTGTGTTGTCGCTTCTCTGGGATTTTCTCTATGATTTTTAGGCTGGAAAATAGCTTCATTTTTGTGTCTTCACTCCATCTATGTATATAAATATGAGTGTGCATTCATGGAACTTGGGCTCCAACTGGAAGTGGGTCATGTTGTATAAGTTTAAAGAGATCGGGCTCTCTACATGTTTATGGCACTCAAGTTCTCTGTGAATAAAAGAGAGCTTGTGATCTTCACACCGCGGGCTCTACAAACTTGGAGTTTAATTCCATAAAGTATGGTGCTATTTGTGCATGAACTCCATGAAGCTTGAGCTCTACCACCACTTGTCTGCATGTGACTTACAGATAAGCTACTCTCCTCTATTGCTTGGCATTTACACTCTTTTATTTTGGTTGAACATGTTGTTTAGATTTGATAGCTTTGAAATATTTGACATCTCTAGCTGTAGCTTTTCAATGATTTGTTTCTTTTACCATGATTTTGGGGTTTTTTTTGATCTGGGTATCCATCTTTAGTGGCAAACGATTTTGGGTTTTGCTATTAATTTTCTTTTCTATTATTATAGTGACCATTTTCCTCACCATGTTTATAGTGAACCTATGAATGTTGATATCTACAATTAATAAAGGAACAAACATTGTCATCTCCACTCTGTCATTTTGCGTCTTTGTCATATGTTTTCTTCATGAGGTTTTGCATTTATGCTCAAACACCATGATTCTCTGCTATAACTGTGATACTCACTATTGAATAATGTTACTTTCATTATGCATGTTTTCGCCACTATATGTTAAGGCCGTGGTTTAAATGTTTTCGCCATTATGTATGAATGTTGTTACACTTCATGGAAACTGTGCCACCCTTTGTGCTTAATGTCGCCACTGTGTACTGGATGTTTGCATCCTTGTTGAGACCGTGCCCTATCTTTATGAATAATGTTTGAAGTTTTCATTATATGGAATCTCTCTGCAAAAAAGTGACAGTATTACATTCATACACAATTATCACCTCTCATGAAATAATTACTCATGGGGTTCGAGAACGGGCTTGTGACTCCCATGAGAAATACTGTGAAACTGAGCTCGATAGATGCATAGCTTCATTAATTTGAATAGTCTTATTATTTATATATGCATATTCATTTTGGATTACATATTGTTGTTCAAACATAAATAACAACATCAAGCAATATAATCTCCATATATGCATACATACTATTTATTTACACGTACACAATAATAGCATCCAACGATTGGTTCACCACACATGCATAATCCTTTGATGAAAAAATGTTGTTAATTGACTTACCATATATGCGTAAGCTCTATTTCTTTCATTTGAATATGTATAATTGTTTACTTGAATATGCACATTGCTTGTCATTTGATTTTCCTTCTTGATTAGACATTTTGATGAAACCTAAATGACACTGTCATTTACTCTTCACTTTTTAATATGGCACTGTCGCTTAGCATGAATAGCAACATTAAATAATTCCTTTCATTATTGAACAAACACTGCATTCAACATACAAGATAACATTACTTTATTTCCATTCTTGATCAATAACAGTGCCACTAGTTTTCCCTTGAAAAACACTGTTTTGTTCAATTCTTGTCTATGCATATTTTTAAGAAAATATAGCAATGTTGAATATGCATACCTTCTTCCATTTGACTAAAAGCATATATGTCACTGTTATCCTATTTCTCTGTCATTCAAACATACTAGTCTTTATAACAACATTAGGATGAACTATTGTCTGATGATAACAATATTTGAACTATGTACATGCATTATCTATTTTGATGACAATGCACTTAGATCTTTTGTATATGCATGCTACCTCATAACAACATTACTTTTATTCTCTTCTTTTCAATATGCATTATCATTTAATTTTATTCATATATTCATACCCATTTGATAATGTTGACGCACTCATTGTATATGCATAACTGAAACCTTGATACACATTAGCATAATCTTATATGTACATGATCCATTTGATAACAACAAATAAAATCTCACTTTTTTTGATGCATAACAACATCATCTTTTCCATAGCATTACATTTAACCTTAACTTGTGCAGTAATGAAATATAGTGTTACCTCATTGTTTGATTGCAATTAGTAATTTAGCTCCTTTCTCTCCAACACTTTGTCTCTTTGCACTTGATCTTCCATCTTTCATGGTATATACATCATCCGACAACATTACTTAACTCTATATTTTGTATCAATAGCATTTCAACATGTAAAAACATGCTTGCATCTTGTACCAACCTTTATGAATTGCATATCCTTCTTCTGCATCTTCTCATTTCTAAACTCATGAACTCCTAGCATTCTTTCATTGCATGTAATGCACCTTGTGAGGTTCGAGCACAACCTCGTGACACTCACTCCATTCTTCTTTGTCATCTGTAACTAGTGAATTCATAGATCATACTTCCTTCTACATTTGAATACACTTCTGTTCATTTTGCTTGCACACACCATCAAATCAACATGTTAGGTTAGTGGACATAATTAACCAATCAATGTTTGTGTGTGAGTGCCATGTGTAATTACATTCATGCATCAATGTAGGTTGATTGGTTTTGTTTACCATCTTAACATGTTGATGTTCTGAAAAGGGTTTCTCAGCTAGAGGAACTAAGTCCCTTTAATTTAGATTTCTGGTTTTACAAACATCAACTCTTGAATAATGCTGAATGATGACCATAAATAATAAAAGGTTTCATGGATTTATGTCCCTTTGATACTACTATTTAGTTGATGCAGATGCATACTTTGCTGTTGTATTGATGTTATTGGTGGATTTATAGTTTTGAAAGTTTGTTTGTTGTATGTTGTTTTGGTTTCCATGCATTGCTTAGATCCAATTTGGATCTAACTCTATTTTGTTTTCATGATGGAGGACAAGAACCTAGACCTAGAATGTAGAAATAACATGAAGATTGCACAGAGGACAGACAACCAGCTACCGTATCAAAAAGTTGACTTTTAGAAGGCAATGCATGGACCCCTACTCATGCTTCTATCATGCTTCCTTTTCTGTAATTACCTCTAAGTTTCAATATGAAAAGATGTACCATAATATAGAAGAAACATTTGATTATTACATTCAGTTTGAATTCACAATGTAATGATCAATTCTGAATTTGAAAATATGAATGTGATCAAAACTTAGAGTACAATTTAAACTCATAATATGAATGTAATAAAAAATGTAGTTAGTCTTCATTACTGAATATAAATGTTAAAGAGGTGTACCTTCATGTAATTTTTTGTTGTTTATGATTGTCATATTGCATGTGTAAAATTAGGGTAACATGTAGAACATAGATATTGATTTTCATGAACTTCATTGGAACTATTTAGGAAAAGCAAGTTGGTTTCAGTCTGTTCACTAGTTATTGTATATCTCTCTATGTGTATTTCAGATAGTGAGTCTAGGAGGTCGATTTAACCTTCTCATTTGGGCAGTGTGCCTGTGTAGGGAGCCATTTGTTTCTCTTGACTCCTAATAGGGTCTATCCTCTACTAGCATTTGTGTACTATATATAATAATCAGCTCCTAATAGGGCTAAATCTTCTACCCAGGATATAATACTTTCAGTACATTTATTATAGGTGGTTATTCCCACCGGGGGTTTTCCCTCAATAGGGTTTCCTCAAAAACAATTTCTTTTGTTATGGTGTTGTATTTGATATGCTCAAATTTTCATTGATTAATTGATTTATAAAGTTTAAATTTTAATTATTTTTCTCACAACTGATTCACCTCCCCTCTTAGTTGTGGTGGTGGACTATTTTTGTTAACCAAATTATCCAAAAAGATGTTATACAAATCATTAATAATGTGTCATAGAGCCGATAGTAGACATGATATATATTTAGTGCCTAGGGTTTATATCTGGATAATCATTACATTTTTCAAATTTATTAAATGCTACATCAAACATAAATAGAAAGACAAATAAAAATTTCTATAAAAATTGTATAGTAGCAATTTAAAAACAAAATATAGAGCACAAAGTTAAAACCATATGCAGACTTATTTATTCTTCCTATTTCTATTATATTATATCCAACTCTACATGTAGTATTTCTCAATAAACAAGACAAAGTGTGAGTGGTGGAAAACTTTTATGGAAGAGATACCTTAGAAGAAATTGTTAAATATTACAACAGGTTTTCCAAAACTACAATTTTTTTTTTTTTTTATAGATTTAACAGTGTGTCAAAAAAAATTCATGGTGCATAACAAAAATTCATGCACATTTTTAATAGCCTAATTAAGTGCTTTCAAATTTTGTAAACTTGTAGAGTGGCACCAAAAAATGAATGGGACAAAACTAGCATATAACTCATAAAGTATCACAATACAATAACATGGAGAGCCTTGGGTATACAAATCCTAGGAAACATGTTAAGCATTGAATTTAAGTAAAATATGAGATCAAACTCTAATTGTGGCAGGCTGGGTACAAGTGCAAGTTTAGCAACATAATTGCAGGTGTATGGACTAAAACAAGCACCTAGAGCATGGTATACTTTGTTAGATAGGTATTTACTACATCTTTGTTTCAGAAAAGATAGTGCAGATAGTAATTTGTATTTGAGAACTAGTAAATATGGAATATTTAATGTTGAAGTCTTTGTAGATGATATTATTTTTGGAGGCAATGATGAAATAAGTAAGAATTTTTTGAAGGAAATGAAAAACAAATTTGAAATGTCTATGATTGGTGAAATGAAGTTCTTCCTTGGTTTGCAAATTAATCAAGATAAACATGGTATTTTCATCTGTCAAACCAAGTATCTTAAGGAATTGTTGAAAACATTTGGCATGGAAGATTGTAAACCTATAGGAACACTTGTGGTTAATTGTTGCAAGATTACTACTATTGATGAATCTCAGAGTGTTTTTCAGACAAAGTACAGATCCATGATTGGAGGCTTACAATATCTAACTCACACTAGACCAGACATTGCTAATGCAGTTGGAATTATTGTGATATCCCAAGAAGATCCTAAAGAGACTCATTTTTCTATAGTTAAGAGGATATTTTGATATCTAAAAGGAACACTGGAAGATGAAGATGACTTATGGTATGAAAAGTTTGATAAAATTTACTTTTCATGCTTACACTGATGCTGACTGGGAAGGAACTGTTGATGAAAGAAAGAGCACAAGTGGTGGTGCATTTTTCCTTAGAAAGAGGTTGGTTTCATGGTTAATTAAGAAGCATGATTTTATAGCTCATTCTATTGCTGAATCAGAATATGTTATTGCTGCTATAAATTGTACATAGATTATCTGGATGAAGCATATATAGAAGGACATTGGGATTACTTTTGAAGAGCCAGTGGTTATGCATTGTGATAATACAAACACAATAAATATGTCAAATAATCTTGTTGTGCATTCAAAGACCAACCATATTTCAATCAAAGATCACTTCTTAAGAGACAAGGTTGCAGAAAAGGAAGTAAGATTGGAGTACATTATTACAAGGGAGAAAATAGTATATATATTCATAAAACCTTTGTCAAAAAAATGCCTTTGAGTATCTCAAACTTATGCATGGGGTGTGAACCCCTCCTTGTGAGAATTAAATGATGAATAAATGCATCAGTCCAATAGTTATCAAAGCTATATAAATCACTAGACTTGATGCTTGGATGCACTCATCAGGGGGAGTGATCGTAGAACATATCAAAGCATATTTGGGTGATCAAGCACCTGGTTGTTAGAGGCATGAAGATTTGAAAAAGATACACCTTGAAGAGGTGGGATAAATAGAGTAGGATAAGAGCTATGGTACCATTTTCCATTGATGTCAAAGGGGAGAGATTCAAGTAGAAAATCCCTACTATTTTAAGGGGAGCTGTAAAGAAGATATTGAGAAGAATACATTAAGAATGATACTCTTGGGTTGATGGATTTTCAGATATATTGTCATCAATGCCAAAGAGTGATATTGTTGGAATTGTTTCTGTTAGAGTTTTTTTACATTCATGTTTTGTGATTGATGTCAATAGATGTTTTGGTTGGTTTCATTAGAAGTCTTAGACAAACTCATTATCACTGGTACAAACAAGACTGATAGTACTTGTACGGACACTATACGAGCTTTCAGAGTATGCAAGCATGGAGATGTATACAAGGATTATAAATGATCTTATATCTAAATTCTCTTGGCTTAATCTTAATGTTAACATAAGTTATAGTTATTTTGGTGAAGATGGGTTATAGAATAGTGATAGAGAATTATGACAGAGGTAGTCTCTATGTTTTTAGAATAAATTGGACATCAACACGAGTTATGATTTGAGAGATTAAGGTGTGGTAGAAGACATGTTGGAGAATGTTACTTGTGATTCTGGGGTCATTGTGTTCTCGGTGATGACAACTGAGGTGTGTGATTTTGCGATGATCTATTTGTGGCTGACTACACTAGTGTAACATGTTTAAACAATGGTGATAATGGATTATAGACCTTAGAGTATAATTATTAAGTTGTAATTGATGTTTACTTGTTTTAGGTACCATGTGTATCTTAGCAAGGGTCTATATAATTGTTTGTATATTGGGGAAGTCTTAACAGGATGACCTAACTATTTATTGTAAACTTGTATAAAGGAGACTTATTTTTTGGTTAGGTAATGGAAGTGTTGAGGAAGCTGCGAGCTTATAATTGTGAATTCTAGTGGATGTAGTGTTAAGGCCTTGAAATATCAACCTAACTCAGGCATTAGGGCATACTAATATCTCATGGTAACAATGGAAACCTTTTTGAGTTATGGGTGGACTCTGATTAAGAAGGAATCTTTGGATTCTAGGTCGGTTCCTATTTTTTTTGGAATATCACCTATGACTGATTTATGATTGGGGAAAAGGGAAAAAGTTCACTAAAACTAGATAAACAAACTAAAAATGTGATACACCAAATTTAATTTAGAATTGTCAAAATTTTAGGTTGGCATCCACATGACACACACTACTGAGATCTGCAGCAACATTCACTACTCAATGCATAGGCTGACCTGAAACTCACTATTAGTGTTTATACAACAAATAGTGATAATTATGCCAAAAAACATGTAGATTTTGCAAAATATTATTCTTAACAACCTAGACTATGAATTAAATCAATTGTCTAATCTATGTTGTAAAGCACTTTACACTTAAATGCAGAAAATTTGAAAGGGCTAATAACTAAAGCTCAGAAAAATGTATGAATAATGGGGACAAGATTTATTATCTTCAAAGTCTATGAAAAAGTCACAGGAGAAAGTACAAAATATGCCAAGGAATATTTACATTCACTTGTACACAATCTTCATAAAACATGAACCAATGGCTACAAAATGCATGAAAAATGTGCAAAGGAAAAAAAAGCTCACTAAACCACCTTCCTCTCAAATTCTAAATCCCTAAAATAGAATAAGAGGCTTAGATATATACTCTCTCATGGCTAAATTAAAAAATCTATCCCCCTCCAAAAGGCCTCCAAATAGGAAAAATCCCTAAATCTAAGGCATAACACATGCCATAAATCGAGCCCCTAATATTTGCATTTGAAAATTTTACATCTTCTTTTAATACATTACCAACAAATAAAAAATATATTAAAACCCAATAAATTTCATATAACCTAACCTCCACCATACATGAAAACCTTAAACCATTCCATATACCCTAACCATGCCAAAAGTTGACATCCTTACTAAGGTCAACATGACCAATCTCAATGAAAAAAATATCTCTCCTTCATGGCATATGTTGTATAGTCATGGCATTTGGATGTGGTTATCGTGCACTGCAGGGTGATCCCACAAAATTGTGTCCCACTTTTTGGCCAACTTTGACACTGAAATGAACATTCTGAAAAAAAAAAACTTCATTTTCAGACATCTATTGTCGTAAAACCATTAAGAATTTGAATATGATGTAAACTAGTGAATTTTAGCATTTTGTTTCTAGATTATAAATATATTTTAAAAAAAAGGAATTTATTTGTATCCATTTTTCCTTCTCCTTCAAAAATTGTTTTTATGAAAAATCAACATTTTTCAGGAGTGACACTCACTTTGATCAACACAACTTTTTTTATAAAACTGATAAGAAATTAATGTTTTTTGAATTTAGGTTTGTAACACCAATATCTAGAGAATCCATTTGGTTTCATTCAATTTGGTTGAATATTTAATAGTTTATTGAGTTATGAAGTGAAATTAATTATAATTTGGACATAGGTTCACTTGGATCACTCTAATTCTATCTCGATATATCAAAATTCATTTATTCTTTTTTTGATAGAAAGGTAACATAAATACCTATTTCTTATTGTCAGCACTCCTTGTGCTGGCTCTGTCTATTCAGGTCAGCCCCGCAGTTTTGGCTGCTTTTTAAATCAAAAAAATAAATACCTATTTCCTAGATATGTTTCATAATTTTTTTTCCCTAATTTACTATTTTTCTAGAAGCATCGAATAGAGAAGTCACTAAATGGTCAAAACTCATAATCATTGGAAATATTTCTTTGAGTACTATCATCTTGTGTTTGGGTTTTTCAAATGAATTTATTTGATCCCATAAAAATTTAATGTCAAAGTTATTTTTTGTTAGCATTTTGATGGGTGTAAAGGAGACTCGATTATAGGTCTAAGTGAGGAGTAGAGGGATTATACCAAAGGGATTTTGATCCAAGAGGCTTTTATCTAGCCATTTTCAATTTACTCCTTCAAATGGGAGCTCTCAAGTCTTAAATCATCATATTTTCTTAAAAATGTGCAATTTCAATAAAAATCAGGATGTTCAAAAAAGTGGGACACACTATTGTAGGACCACACTGCAGTCTGCCAAGCATTAACTCCATCTCTGATAGTGGATTCCAAATTTACCAAAACATGGCATATACATTATTTTTGCATCTCATTTGGCTTTTTGAATTTGGGGAAGATGTTAGGTTTTCTAAAACCCTAACCTTATGGCACCACCATGCTGTGATTGTGGCATAGTTATTGGCTTCTTTCCTAATCTGTGTTTTGGATTGTCAAATATGGAAGTCAACACTATGATGTGGCAATTGTGTTGTCGCTTCTCTAGGCTTTTCTCAGTGATTTTTAGGCTGAAAAATAGATTCATTTTTGTGTCTTCACTTCATCAATGTATATAAATATGAGTGTGCATTCATGGAACTTGGGCTCCAACTGGAAGTGGGTCATGTTGTAGAAGTTTAAAGAGATCAGGCTCTCTACATGTTTATGGCACTTGAGTTCACTGTGAATACTAGAGAGATTTTGATATTCACACCATGGGCTCTACAAACTTGGAGTTTAATTCCATAAAGTATGGCGCTATTTGTGCATGAACTCCATGAAGCTTGAGCTCCACCACCACTTCTCTACATGTAATTACAGATAAGATACTCTCCTCTATTGCTTGGCATTTACACTCTTTTATTTCGGTTGAACATGCTATTTACATTAGATAGATTTGAAATATTTGACATCTCTAGCCGTGGCTTTTCAATGATTTGTTTCCTATACCATGATTTTGGGGTTTTTTTTGATGTAGGTATCCATCTTTAGTGGCAAATGATTTTGGGTTTTGCTATTAATTTGCTTTTCTGTTATTATAGTGACCATTTCCGTAATTATGTTTATAGTGAACTGATGAATGTTGATATCTGCAGTTAATAAAGGAACAAACATTGTCATCTCCACTCTGTTGTTTTGTGTCTTTGTCATATGTTGTCTTCATGAGGTTTTGCATTTATGCTCAAACACCATGATTCTTTGCTAGAATTGTCATACTCAATATTGAATAATGTTACTTTCATTATGCATGTTGTCGCCACTGTATGTTAAGGCCATGGTTTAGATGTTTTCACCATTATGTATGAATGTTGTTACACTTTGTGGAAGCTATGCCACCCTTTGTGCATAATGTCGCCACTGTGTACTAGATGTCTGCATCCTTGTTGAGACTGTGCCCTATCTTTATGCATAATGTATGAATTTTTCATTATATGTAATCTCTCTGCAAAACAGTGATAAGTATTACATTCATACATAGTTATCATCTCTCATGAAAGAATTACTCATGGGGTTCGAGCACGGGCTTGTGACTCCCATGAGAAATACTATGAAACCGAGCTCGATAGATGCATAGCTTCATTAATTTGAATAGTCTTATTATGTATATATGCATATTCATTTTGGATTACATATTTTTGTTCAAACATAAATAACAACATCGAGCAATAGCATCTCCATATATGCATACATACTGTTTATTTACACATACACAATAATAGCATCCAACGATTGGTTCACCACACATGCATAATCCTTTGATGAAAAAACACTGTTAATTATCTCACCATATATGCGTAAGCTCTATTTCTGTCATTTGAACATGTATAACAAAAATTAAATAATACCACTGTTTACTTGAATATGCACATTGCTTGTCATTTGATTTTCCTTCTTGATTAGACATTTTGATAAAACCTAAATGACACTGTCATTTACTCTTCAGTTTTTCATACGGCACTGTCACTTAACATGAATAGAAACATTAAATAATGCCTTTCATTATTGAACATACAAGATAACATTACTTTATTTCCATTCTTGATCAATAACAGTGCCACTAGTTTTCCCTTCAAGAAAACAATGTTTTGTTCAATTCTTATGTATACTCATTTTTGACAAAATATAGCAATATTGAATATGCATACCTTCTTCCATTTGACTAAAAGCATATATGTCACTGTTATCCTATTTCTTTGTCTTTCAAACATACTAGTCTTTATAACAACATTAGGATGAACTATTGTCTGATGATAACAATTATCCATTTTGATGACAATGCACTTAGATCTTCTGTATATGCATGCTGCCTCATAACAACATTACTTTTATTCTCTTCTTTTCAATATGGATTATCATTTAATTTGATTCATATATTCATACCCATTTGATAATGTTGATGCACTCATTGTTTATGTATAACTGAAACCTTGATACACATTAGCATAATCTTATATGTACATGATCCATTTGATAACAACAAATAAAATCTCACTTTATTTTATGCATAACAACAATCATCTTTTCCATAGAATTACATTTAACCTTAACTTTTGCAGTAATGAAATATAGTGTTACCTCATTGTTTGATTGCAAGTAGTAATTTAGCTCCTTTCTCTCCAACACTTTGTTTCTTTGCACTTGATCTTCCATCTTTCATGGTATATACATCGTCCGACAACATTACTTAACTCTATATTTTGTATCAATATCTTTTAAACTTGTAACAACATGCTTCCATCTTGTACCAACCTTTATGAACTGCATATCCTTCTTGCATCTTCTCATTTCTAAACTCATGAACTCCTAGCATTCTTTCATTGCATGTAATGCATCTTGTGAGATTTGAGCACAACCTCATGACACTCACTACATTCTTCTTTTTCATCTGTAACTAGTGAATTCATAGATCATACTTCCTTCTACATTTGAATACACTTCTGTTCATTTTTCTTGCACACACCATCAAATCAACATGTTAGGTTAGTGGACATAATAAACCAATCAATGTTGGTGTGTGAGTGCCATGTGTTATTAAATTCATGCATGAATGTAGGTTGATTGGTTTTTTTTACCATCTTAAGATGTTGATGTTCTGAAAAGGGTTTCTCAGCTAGAGGAACTAAGTCCCTTTAATTTAGATTTCTGGTTTTACAAACATCAACTCTTGAATAATGTTGAATGATGACCATAAATAGTAAAAGGTTTCATTGATTTATGTCCCTTTGATACTACTATTCAGTTGATGTAGATTCATAATTTGCTATTGTATTGATGTTATTGGTGGATTTACAGTTTTGAAAGTCTGATTGTTGTATGTTGTTTTGGTTTCCATGCATTGCTTAGATCCAATTTGGATCTAACTCTCTTTTGTTTTCATGATGGAGGACAGGACCCTAGATCTAGAATGTAGAACTAACATGAAGATTGGACAGAGGACAGACAACCAGCTACCGTATCACAAAGTTGACTTTTAGAAGGCAATGCATGGACCCCTACTCATGCTTCTATCATGCTTTCTTTTCTGTAATTACCTCTAAGTTTCAATATGAAAATATGTACCATAATATAGAAGAAACATTTGATTATTACATTCAGTTTGAATTCACAATGTAATGATCAATTCTGAATTTAAAAATATGAAGGTGATCAAAACTTAGAGTATAATTTAAACTCATAATATGAATCTAATAAAAAATGTATTTAGTCTTCATTACTGAATATAAATGTTAAAGAGGTGTACCTTCATGTAATTTTTTGTTGTTTATGATTGCCATATTGCATGTGTAAAATTAGGGTAACATGTAGAACATAGATATTGATTTTGATGAACTTCATTGGAACTATTTAGGAAAAATAAGGTGCTTTCAGTTTGTTCACTGGTTATTGTATATCTCTCTATATGTATTTCAGATAGTGAGTCTAGGAGGTGGATTTAACCTTCCATTTGGGCAGTGTGCCTGTGCAGTGAGCCATTTGTTTCTCTTGACTCCCAATAGGGTCTATCCTCTAATAGAATTTGTGTACTACATATAATAATCAGCTCCTAATAGGGCTAAATCTTCTAACAGGGATATAATACTTTTATTATGTTTCTTAATGCATCTTGTGAGGTTCGAGCACAACCTCATGACACTCACTGCATTCTTCTTTGTCATCTGTAACTAGTGAATTCATAGATCATACTTCCTTCTACATTTGAATACACTTGTGTTCATTTTGCTTGCACACACTATCAAATCAACATGTTAGGTTAGTGGACATAATTAACCAATCAATGTTTGTGTGTGAGTGGCATGTGTAATTACATTCATGCATGAATGTAGGTTGATTGGTTTTGTTTACCATCTTAACATGTTGATGTTCTGAAAAGGGTTTCTCAGCTAGAGGAACTATGTCCCTTTAATTCAGATTTCTAGTTTTACAAACATCAACTCTTGAATAATGCTGAATGATGACCATAATTAGTAAAAGGTTTCATGGATTTATGTCCCTTTGATACTACTATTCAGTTGATGTAGATGCATACTTTGCTGTTGTATTGATGTTATTGGTGGATTTACAGTTCTGAAAGTATGATTGTTGTAAGTTGTTTTGGTTTCTATGCATTGCTTAGATCCAATTTGGATCTAACTCTATTTTGTTTTCATGATGGAGGACAGGACCCTAGACCTAGAATGTAGAACTAACATGAAGATTGGATAGAGGAATGACAACCAGCTACCGTATCACAAAGTTGACTTTTAGAAGGCAATGCATGGACCCCTACTCATGCTTCTATCATGCTTTCTTTTCTGTAATTACCTCTAAATTTCAATATGAAAAGATGTACCATAATATAGAAGAAGCATTTGATTATTACATTCAGTTTGAATGCACAATGTAATGATCAATTCTGAATTTGAAAATATGAAGGTGATCAAAACTTAGAGTACAATTTAAACTAATAATATGAATGCAATGGAAAATGTATTTATTCTTCATTACTGAATATAAATGTTAAAGAGGTGTACCTTCATGTAATTGTCTGTTGTTTATGATTGTCATATTGCATGTGTAAAATTAGGGTAACATGTAGAACATAGATATTAATTTTGATGAACTTCATTGGAACTATTTAGGCAAAGCAAGTTGGTTTCAGTCTGTTCATTGGTTATTGTATATCTCTCTATATGTATTTTAGATAGTGAGTCTAGGAGGTGGATTTAACCTTCTCATTTGCGCAGTGTGCCTGTGCAGTGAGCCATTTTTTTCTCTTGACTTCTAATAGGGTCTATCCTCTAATTGTGTTTGTGTACTATATATAATAATCAGCTCCTAATAGGGCTAAATATTCTAACCGGGATACAATACTTTCAGTACATTTCTTACGGGTGCTTATTCCCACCGGGGGTTTTCCCTCAATAGGGTTTCCTCAAAAACAATTTCTTTTGTTATGGTGTTGTATTTGATATGCTCAAATTTTCATTGAGTAATTGATTTATAAAGTTTAAAGTTTAATTATTTCGCTCACAACTGATTCACCTCCCCTCTTAGTTGTGGTGGTGGACTATTTTTGTTAACCAAATTATCCAAAAAGATGTTATACGGATCATTGATAATGTTTTATAGAGCCGATAGTAGACATGATATATATTTAGGGCCCAGGGTTTATATCCAGATAATCATTACATTTTTCAAATTGATTAAATGCTACATCAAACATAAACAAAAAGACAAATAAATATCGCTATAAAAATTGTATAGTAGCAATTTAAAAACAAAATATAGAGCACAAAGTTAAAATCATAGCAGACTTATTAATTCTTCATATTTCTATTATATTATATCCAGCTCTACATGTAGTATTTCTCAATAAACAAGATAAAGTGCGAGTGGTGGAAAAATTTTATGGAAGAGATACCTTAGAAGAAATTGTTAAATATTGCAACAGGTTTTCCAAAACTAAAAAGAAAAAAAAAATTATAGATTTAACAGTGTGTCAAAAAAAATTCATGGTGCATAACAAAAATTCATGCACATTTTTAAGAGCCTATTTAAGTGCTTTCACATTTTGTAAACTTGTAGAGTGGCACCAAAAAATGAATGGGACAAAACTAGTATATAACTCATAAAGTAGCACAATACAATAACATGGAGAGCCTTGGGTATACAAATCCTAGGAAACATGTTAAGCATTGAATTTAAGTAAAATATGAGATCAAACTCTAACTGTGGTAGGCTGGGTACAAGAGAAAGTTTAGCTACATAATTGCAGGTGTATATGAAATTAAAGAATTTAGAGTGTTGGTGAAATATTTGTGGATTGTTTTTAAGCATATAGAATTTGTGCTCATTTTTGAAGCCTAATCAATTACTATCTTTCATTGTATAAACTTGGTTTTAAATCGAGGAGGTTTCCAAAGTGGATAAAATTTGTGCATCCTTTTAACACCTAATTAATTGCAAATATTAAAGCATATAAAATTTGTGCCACTCTTTAAAGCCTAATCAATTGGTAGCTTTCATTGTAGAAACCTCAGTATAAATCTAGGAGATGTCCAAACTGGTTAAAATTTGTGTATCCTTTTAACAACTAACTAGTTGCTTTCTTTCATTGCAGAAACCCAATTTCACATCCAACTCATACTAAATTTCTTGATCTCATTGCATGAACATGTTTGACATCCAAGGCCTAATTTATTATTTTATTTAATTGCAAAGATGATGCTCAAGTCTTCCATTTTTTAAGTCTTCTACATACCATATTGGATAAGTCTTTCATTAGTAAGGAATTCATATTTTTATGACGAGAATAATAAGCTCAAAGCTATGTCCAGATTTCAGCATCTTCTCAAATCAGATCTACAAACAAAGGATCAAGTGGAAAGTCACACATGTAATCCATTTCAACTTTTAAAGTGCTCTTGGCTGTAAAAAACACAAAACCTTACTAAAATCAATTAATAATTACACAAAGAGGACACTAGAACTTGATGAAAAGGAAATTAGAAACTTTTCTATAAACTACTATTGTATAGTTGAGAATAAATTTATTTGAAAATGCTGGTAAATTGATAGAACAAAAAATATCCACAACATGTGCCACATTGGAAATATCCACAAGACAAAAGAGTTGATCAAATAAGTCAAATGTTGAAAGTGCAAGATGACAAAAAAAAATATTTTCCTTGAATTTAAAGAAGAAAACAAGGTTCGACCAACCTATCGACTAGATAAGGCGACACCAGAGTCCATAACTAAGAAGATTGTTGACCAACTATCAAAAATCCCCAAATACATCACATGACATAATACATTAAATACATTAATGGAATTTGACCAACTTTTCAAAATAACAATTACAAAAGAGAGACTTCGACCAAACTATCAATGTCCAACAAACCATACATGAACTTTTCTTACAAGGAAACATAGAGTTACAAGAGTCGTCATCTGACTATTATGAGAGAAAAAATTATCAATACAATAGACCAATGGTCAATATAAAGAACCATAACATGTTATATATAAATACCCAGCCTAGCTAGAAATAGTCTAACAAACTAAAACTGACCGAAGTAATGGAATTGTGTTAAAAAAATAATACATCCATATTCAAGTTACAATATACACAATTTGGACTTCCAAAATTATTTCGAAAATACAACTGATTCCATTTCACAAATATAGATAATGTTGCGCAAGATTCTTACTTAATGCATAGTACAACATGTTCCATAGGTGTATTCAGCATAGGTGTTTCTACCCTACCACACAGCAGTTACACGGCCCTGGAATCTTTCCTGACATGGAACATACCCATCCCAGCTAGAAATAGTCTAAAAAACTAAAACTGACTGAAGTAATGGAATTGTGTTAAAAAAATAATACATCCATATTCAAGTTACAATATACACAATTTGGACTTCCAAAAGTATTTCAAAAATACAACTGATTCCATTTCACAAATATAGATAATGTTGTGCAATATTCTTACTTAATGCATAGTACAACATGTTCCATAGGTGAATTTAACATACATAAAGAACTAAAGTAAAAGTATTCCTTTAACTATCAAAACATGTGAAGTTCAAAGTTTCACCAATATCTATCTAGTTCAAATAGTAAGTAAAACTTGGTTTCATAATAGCTCTCGAAGAGAACTAAAGAATGAATAAAATGATATATATATATATATATACACACACACACACACACAGATATATATATATATATGTATATGTATATATATATGCATATATA
>MU224589.1:768423-789537 GCA_018584345.1 Thuja plicata | reverse complement strand
TACATCAGGCTTGACATGAGACCAAGCCTCCTCAGGAGTCATATGTCAAACTGCCTTGTGAGGCATCCGATTTTGAATATAGTTGGCACAATTGACTGCCTCTACCCAAAAAGATGAATCCATGGACATGGACTGTATCATACAATTATCCATCTCCCGAAGTGTTCTTTTCTTTCTCTCTGCCACACCATTCTACTGAGGGGTGTAGGGCACTGAAAAATGATACTGAAGACCATGTTCAAAGCAAAAATCCCTGGAAGCTTGGTTCACATACTCCCCCCCATTATCTGTGCATATCTGGCAAATAGAAAGACTAGATTGCTTCTCCACAAATGTCTTAAAGACTCAAAATGAATCAAAGACATCAGACTTGTACTTAAAAAATTACACCCATGTGCGCCTGGAGAAGTCATCAATAAATGTGAGCACATATCTGGCACCAGAAAAAAAGGAGTAGGAAATGACATGAGGTCACTATGAATCAACTCCAATTGTGCCAAAGCATGAGTAGCTCATCCCTGAGGAAAAGGATCCCTATGTTGTTTGCCAAGGACACAACCCTGACAAACCCCATCAGTGCAAGTAATCTGTGGAAGCCCAAGAACAAGTGCATGTGTGCTCATCTGCTGAAGATATCTATAATTGACATGGCCCAAATGCTCATGCCAAAGTCTACTCACTGAATCTGCATGTGCTATAAGACAAGAACCTGTGCCAGTAGAGACTCAAATCTATCAAATCTGTATAGTCAGGATGCAGTGTCAACACTCCCAGTAGCCACAATCATCTCAGAATCATGTAAGTCCCGAATAACCACATCATGTGGTGAGAACTCAACTGTCTTACCAGAGCCATAGTGGAAAATCTGATAGATAGACAGAAGGTTCATCAAAATGTTAGGGACAAAGAGAACATCCTGAAGAGAACCCCCAGCTAATACAATAGAACCAAAACCCAAAACAGAAAGATGAGATGAGTTCCCAACAACAATCTATGAAGTAGCACAAGGAGAAAGTGAGGTGACCAACTGCTGAGTGTGAGTCATGTGGTGAGAAGCATCAGAATCAAGAATCCAGGTGGGCCCAGAAGTCATATCTCGTGCAGTAAGAGCATGACCTTTCCCTGTAGGGGAGGATGTGGACTGAGGAGCTGAAATGTGATGCTCCTGCATTGCTTCCTCTAAAGCCTCCAAACATTTCCAACACCTAGAAATAGGATTTCCATCCTTTCCACAAAAGCTACAAGTCTCAACTGATTTTTTCTTAGTCTTGGAGGTAGACTTAGTAGACTTTGAAGAAGATTTACCCTTGGAAGGGTTAGCAAGAGGTTTTGAATCATTTTTTTGTGCAGGTTTGGAGGAAGACTCATTGCCTACAGAATCTTTCTTCGGTTTGCTTTTTTGTTTTGGTTTCCCTTTTGAAGATTGAGCAACCAATGCTTGGATAGAAGAGCCAGAAGCATCCATCTGTTGGATCTTTGCCTGTTCCCATGTCAACCGATCACAGAATGTCTCAAAAGAAGGCATGGTGTGCCTAGCACCCAAAGCATCCATGGTGGAGTAGAAAGTGGAAGAGAAGATCTAATACTGTCCTCGCAACTTTGAGAGTATCAAGAAGATACACTCATCATCTGTCTTGGTTTTCCCACATCCCTGCAAAAATGAGTGCAGAGACTTGAACTTCATCAAGAAGTCCTTAATGGTGGGAAAGCTGGTAGGTGTCAAAGTAGTCAGCTCTACATCAAGCTGTAGTGCCTGAAACTCATTTACAGTGCCAAACAAATCTAAAAACTTGCCCCCAATAGCCCTAGGAGTAGTCAAACCATCCAAGTGAAAGAGGATACTATCAAAAATGTTCAGTGAAATCAAGCCCATGGCTTCATCCATCTTATTCCTGTGCTGAAGAATCTTAAAAGGATGTTGTAGGACAAGTTGATGTTCATCTAGGCATGACCATAAGCCATGTGACATGAGTAGCCTTGTCATGTGTGCTTTCTAGGTGTGGTAATTGTGCAGTGTCAGCCGGGCCACAAAGGGGTCCGACATTGACAGAAGAAAAATATGGAAGTAGAAGGGTCGATTTCTAAAAGTAAATGATAGAAAGCAAAAGCACCCCCCCATAATGTATGATTCTAACCCCCATACAGCAAATAATAAATTTCTGAAAGCATAAAAAAAACTAGAGAAAAACTTGAACACTGGATGCAAAGAGGAAGGAAAAAAAAGCCTCTACTTCAACACCAAAAATAGGAACTTAAATGGCTGAATTAGAAAACAAGACCAACATCATTACATTTGTCTCAAAAACACCTTTTTGGTGATATTTTGTTTTCCAAAAAATGACACAGTATGCCCAAGATATGGCCAAAAAACCATAGGTACCCCAAAATGCAAGCTCACTGGAAAAATAGAGTCCTGGCAAAAAATTTGACGTTCAAACGCCCGTCACCTATTTGCTGAGTTAAATTTGACGGCCGTCAAAGTACGCCGAAAAAAGTTTTTCGACCACCGAAAAAATGAAAGTGGCCAGAAAATTTGAAAAAACCTGTCGGAAAAGATTTTTTGGTCGCAGATGTCACAAGTGACGTCAGCTCTGCATAGGGGTGGCGGGTCAGTGGCGGCCGGGCGGGGTACAGGTGGCGGCCGAGCGGCCAAGTGGTGGTGGTGGGCTTGGGTGGCGGCACGGTGGCCGCAGGGCACTGCGGTGGCGGCGCACGCTAGCAGCGCTCATTTTGTGTTAAAAGAACATTTTTTTATTTTTTTTTGAGTTTTGTCTCAATTTTTGAGCACGTATGGCCCTAATAGGCCAAAAAAATTTGCCTATGGTCACAGTAGCTAAAATAGTCAAAATTTATATGTTTTTCGACTCTCCCGGGCCTTCTAAATGCAATGTCAAAGTCTGTTTTTGCTCAAATGACTCCAGAAAATAGTGCCTCCTTCAAAGTGATAGAAAAAACCCCAGAGAAGCTGTGGTTGTCGTCTTTGAATCATGGCTTCAAAACCCTTCAACCCAGGCAGCGACAGGGTGGCTCTGATACCATGTAGAAGTTGAGAAATCCAACTTCACAGCTCGCCAAGAACACCTACATGCGAAATACCTGAAGCTGAATAGAAACCTGTGAGAAAGAGGCAAGGGTTTTGAAAATCTCAGCGGAGTGAGAGAGAATTATTATTTCCAAAAAAAGTAAATACAATAATTACAAAAGTGACATATAAGGTGAGAAACCCTAAAGCCAGAGAAAGCTAGGTTTGTGCAATTAATAATTAATAAAACATATTAATTATTATGCACCTACAAATGACAAGCTTAAGTGAATAGAATAATAGTTAGCTTTAATAATTAAACCAAAGTGATTTAATTACAAAGGCAAATGCACTATTACTCTAACACCCACCCTTAAGCGAAGCTCAGGAGGAAACTAACCTAGCATAGCTATGAAAGCAAAAGAAATGGGTCCTGGCAACAAGGCCTGATCAAGTACCCAACTACAAAGAAATCTTTGTAAACTGGGGAAATAGAGAAAACCCAGTGGGAAAAAATCTACCCCAAAAAGAGATACAACAACATGCTGAAAAAAAAATGAAGGAAGGCCTCAACAAGAGACGGTAGAGTTGAGCTGATGGATTTAGTCAATCGGAAAGATCTTGTTGATATTGATCTACAGGGTGTAAACTACACTTGGTCTAATATAAGAGTGGGAGAGGACCTTATTTAGGTTTGTCCTGATCGTGTCTTGATATTTGGAAACTAGTTTAATAACTTTTGTTGCTTGCTATCTTCAATCACGAAGGTTAGGTTTGATCACTTTCCTCTCTTCTTTGTTGCTAATTCTATGAAGGTTAAGGGTAACTTCCACTTTAGATTTGAAAAAAAGTGGATTGACCATCCAGAGTTAGAGCAAAGAATCAGGGAGTGGTGGAATGTTAACATTTGAGGGTCTTCTATGTTTCGGGTGTCTAAGAAACTCCAGCACATAAAACAAAATATTAAAACTTGGAGTATGGAAGTGTTTGGTGACCTATTCAAAGTTAAGCTTGATTTACAAAAGGAACTTGATATCATTCAGGACTTTATCCAGTAGGTAGGTATGTCTCAAGATCTTAAGGATAGAGAGACTACTCTTTTGGTAAAAGCTCATAATATTATTTCTAAAGAGTAAGTGTACTGAAGAAAAATGTCAAGGTTGCTTTGGTTGAAGGCTGAAGATAAGAACACCAAGTTCTTCCATATGTCTACTTCCAAACATAAAGCTTCCAACAGAATATCCAAACTCAGGTTAGTCTCTAGTTTGGTTAGTAAGGATAAAGATATTTCTTTGGCAATGGTTGACTTTTTTACTCCCTTCTCTCTAAAAATCAGTCACTTTCCTTGGGAAATTGGGCTATGCTTCTTGATTCTATCCCTTCCTTAGTGGATGAAGCTACTAACAAGTTTTTGACTACCATCCCTTCCTTGGAGGAATTCAAGAAAGCTTCTTTCTCTTTTGAGGGGGTTAAGTCCCCAGGTCCAGATGGTTTTCCTGTGTTCTTCTTTAATAAATTTTGGCACATAGTGGGTAGGGATATATGTAATGATGTTAAAGAATTATTTGGGTCTAGAACCATGCTTAAGGAAATTAATGCTACTTTCATAGCCTTGATCCCTATATCACCTGGTGCTAATTTTGTTGACTCCTTTAGGCCGATCAACTTATGTAACTCGGTGTATAGATTTTTCTCTAAGGTTCTTACTCTTAGATTGCTTTCTATCTTTCCCCATATCATTTATCACCAGCAAAGTGGCTTTTTTCCCGACAGGCAAATTTTGGATTCTATTATGAAGGTTGACAAGGTCATCCATTCTACCCATTCATCTTCTAACCATGGTTTCTTGTTGAAGGTTGATCTCTCAAAGGCTTATGACCGGGTGGACTGGGACTTTCTGATTAATATTATCCAATCCTTTGGATTCTGTGCTGAATTGTTGTAGCTTGTTTCCCATCTTATCAGCACTTTGATGGCTACTATTATTGTGAATGGATCCTCTTCCAATTTATTTAAGCCTTCTAGGGGGCTCTGTCAAGGTGATACTTTTTCCTCTATCCTCTTTTCTATTCTGGTGGAGGGTCTTGGTCATTATTTTTCAGAAATTTGCTTCAGAAGCTTCTTTAAAGAGCCTCATTCATTCCTATGCTTCTAGGCCTTGATCCCAAAAGAAATTTGTAGATGATACAATTATTATGGGGTCTTCTACTATCCAGGAGGCTAGAAGGATCAAGAAAGATCTTTCTATTTATTCTCAAGCTATAGGTCAAATTGTTAATTGGAATAAGAGCTCTCTATATTTTATAAATACGTCAGAGGAAAGACAAAATAGAATAGCTAGAATTATTGGGTGTGTTATTGGGACCTTGCCTGCAACTTACCTAGGTCTCCTTTCAGGCTTGAAACCTCTCGAATCCTTCTGGGAAGGTATTATGGATAGATTTAATAGGAAGTTGGTGGGTTGGAAGGTTTGTACTCTGAAGAAGTGGGGAGGGCTGGGGATTTGGCCTCTAAAGGTTATTAACTAGGCTCTTTTGGCTAAGCAAATATGGCGTATATATGGTGAAAAAGAAGAATGGAATGATATTATTCACAACAATTATCTCTTCTCGTTCCCTCATATGTAAGACTTCATGGTGTCTAATGTGAAGGTGCAAGGTTCTTTCATTTGGAATAGTATCCAACAAGCTAAGGAGACAACTTTTAAGGGTGCAAAGTGCCTTTTGGGAAATGGTAGGAGAATTTTTGTTCTGGGAGGATTGTTGGGTCAAATATTTTCCTCTGAATTCCATTCCTGCTATTCAACCATTTATTGATATTTGTAAACAAAGATTTGGCATGTGGGCCAAAGATTACTAGGAAAACCAGACCTGGGTTGATCGCTTAAACCACTGATGCTAGATTTGAATGTTTGGAACATGGATACTTCTAAGGAGGATAATTTGATCTATGCAAAGCTCCCTTCAGGAGTATTTTCTATTGCTTGAGCCTCTGAGATCTTTTTAAAGCCTCCAAACCCTCTTCCCTTTTGGGCTCAGGTATGGGATGGTTTTGCAGAATAAAATTATTACCATAAACAATCTCCAAAAGAGAGGTATGATTTTTCCTAACAGATGTTTTCTCTGCAAGAATGTGGAGGAATCAGTCTTCCATTTGGCCATTGACTATCTTTATTCTAGAGATGTATGGTGCCTTACCTTTCAATGCTGAAATATTTGTTGGGTGTTCCCAAAAAATTTGGAAAAAAATTTCAAGAATTGGAGAAATGTTGTTGCTCCTGTTGATAGGTTTTTGTGGAACATTATCGCCCCTCGTGTCATTTTGAAACTATGGCATGAACATAATGATAGAATCTTTCATGATACTTCCTTGCCTCTGGTAGTGATTGTTGAAAATATTAAGGGAAGCATCAAAGAGAATTGTAATGTGTTCAATGGTGTTATGTTGGATTTCAATGTTGGAGTATCTATAGAAACCATAGCCAAATCTCCCTCCATGCGGGAGAATTCCATTTGAATTTCCCCTCCTCTTGGCTTGATTAAAGCCAATTTTGATGGAGTGGTGAAGGGGAATCTAGACCCTGCTGGATGTGGAGGTTTAATTCATGATGACATGGCCAAATATCTTGTGTCTATGGCATTCCCCATTGGGGTCTAGACCAATCATGTGGTGGAGGCAATGGCTCTCCTTCAAACTTTAAAATTAATAAATGAAGGAATGTTGTTGAATGTGTGGATCGAAGGATATTTGATGATTATATTAAATTGTATTGAAAGGATTACTAAGCCATCATGGTCAATTAAGGCTATTATTGATAAGGCTTGTATAATCATTAACTCTTTCACTAATGTCATCATATCGCATAACTTCAGGGAAGCGAACTGTAATGTAGATGGGTTGGCTAATATCACAGTTAAGGCTGAGGTTATCATGACCTAGCATGGAGTTAGTGATTTGACCATTGATGTGAAGGCCGAGTTGGTGTATGATCTGACTCATAGCAAGCAAGAAGATTTGGAAAATACAAAAAGATCTCATGAAATTATGCATGTCGTTAAATGTAGTTAATAGTGTTACAGAAAAGCTTGTCTTTCCCAAGAGTGTGAAGTGCAGACACGCATATACTGGCACTTTAAAAAAAATTAATTTGGCATTGTGCTTTATCTCTGTCGTGTTTCAGTCATTTCTATTGATAACCTCTTCTTCAAAGGTATCATGGGGGGTGGGCTAAACCGTAAGGAGTCAAAGAAATGTAAGAAATGGAAGAACCAAACAGAGGTTTGGGATAAGCTCAACAAGGGTGGCCTCACAAACTACATGGAGCACCCTCATGGCTCTAAAGATGTTGTCACAAAAGCTTTCGTTGAAAGCTGGAAGGATGGTTCTGTGGTGATTGGAGGAATGGTTTTCAAGATTACCAAAGACCTAATTTTTGAGGTTATGGGTTTAAACACCAAGGGTTTGAAATTCTATAGGGACAAGAAGATATCCAAGAAGGCCATTAAGCACTTCCCAAAGGAGAAAGAATAAGTTGAGAGATTGGTGAAAGACTCAGGGGGTGTTATGATGTTGACTCCATCAAAGAATTATGGGAGAAGGTGCTTACGATGTTTATGGATTATATTTCTCTAGATGGGAGGTATAAAAGGGCTCACTCTTACCATTTCATGTTGTTATGTCATTTTTGTTACAAGGTGATAATTTCATTTCCATTCAACCTTTTGCATTCTCTCTGTCATAGTATCATCAACCATAGGAAAAAGGAAAGTAAGCCCATTCTGCATGAGGGCCTGATTCTCCTTATTGTAGAGCATGTTAAGAAAATTTCAGCTTCCAGTCCTCTTATTCTCTCACTAAGAGACTATGGCTTTGCAAAAGATTTGGGTAAAAGGATTAGGGTGGGGGAGGATTTGGTAGAGTTGACTGTTAAAAAATTAAAATTTGAAAAAAAAAGGCATGGACATAGACTCTGATGGTGAGGGTGCTAACAGTTATGAAGGCACAGACTATATCCCCTAGTCCCAGTCTGATGATGAGAGTAAGGAGTCTCTATCGGTCTCAGTGAGAATTTCTGGTGATGATGAGGAAAATTCTCTATGTTCCCATATCACCAAGGAGAAAGGAAAAGATCTTGAAGTCATCGAGGGGGAAGTGGGTGTCCAGAAAGTTCCTATCTTGGTCAACTATGTGAGTTTTGAAGAGCATGATATACCCATCTCTCCAAAGCTTGAGATGGTTATGGAAGTGTAGTACGAGAGGGAGGAGGAGGATACCCCAGGTCAAGACACTACTGAGAAGAGAAAAATCCCTACTACTTCTAGGAATATTCCTTTCTCTATAATGGTGGATATGCAGGAGCGGAATATTCAACTCCTAGAAGATGAAATGGATGAAAAAATTGAGCCCCTATTTGGAGTTCTTCAAACTATGAAGGTAATGTCTATGTACTCATTTTGTCTGATGAAATGGGTATTTAAAGAAATCAAAAGCCTCCATCTCAGTTTTTGGGCTATGTCTTCTCGTGTTGATCTTATTCAAGGTAATCATGAATCTGGGTTGGCCGAGCTTGAAGGTAAAAAGAACAAGGAGGATGAAAATAATTTGAAGACTCTGCATGACAGATTTGATATCCTAGAAAACACTCTGAAGAAACACATGATGGATAAAAATATCTTCATGGGTTTTTCTATGGAGTGTTTTAACTCTATCAAATCAGAGTTGGATACTGGCCCCCACATCGTGAAGATTGAAGATGAAAAAGATGACATGGAAGATGCTGGCCTGGGCAAGTGCACTCGTTCTGCCAAGAAGAAGAAAATCAAAGAAAGGATTTTGGAGCTTTTAGACTTCAATGCTACCATCAAGAAGGTTTCTGAGGTGAAGAAGGAAGTGAAAGGCACTTTCCTTGAGTTTTCCTAGTTCCTTCTTTTCCCCTGCTCTTTTGCTATTTTGTTTTTTCGCTTCTGGTTGCCAAGGGGCCTAGTTGGTTTCTGGATTTTTTCTTTGGATTTTTGCTTTGGTCCTGGGTGTTGCAGGTTGGATCTCAGGCTTGTTTTTGTTTAGCATTTTTAATGATTTTATCCTTCTTTTAATTGTTTGAAGGGGTTTCAGGTCCCCATAAAACCTATTTTTACTAATGATCAAAAACATATTCAACTCCTACTCATCACTCTAGAGGATGTCATGGAATAGATAATTTGTGGAAATAATAATATAACTTAAATGCCAATAAAACACGATTCAAAATCAGTTTTCTGATACACCTTCCTACAATTTTGATTAAAATTCTTAGTTTGCATTCAAAGTATCGAGTTAAAATCAAGCATATTTGGTTTTACATTGACTGTCATGCTATTGTTAACGACCACTGTAAGGTGTATACATAACCTAAGTATTATTCTATGGTAAACTCAGAGAAATGATAAGGACAACATTGTCATTAAGGATGATAGTTAAAGATGTCTCATAACTGGCCAACAATGCATGTCTAATGAGAAAATTATTGGTGATAATATTTCTACCCAATTTACAATTTTATATTGGTTTCTACACATGTAAAGTTTGTCTTCTCGGCTAGAACAAGTTTAAAGCTACCAATGTAATGCTAAGGAATGACAATGTACAAGGAGTAAATAGTGTCACAGAGTTTAAAACTATGGATTTTTAGCATGTTCCAAAAAAATTAGAAGATGTATCTCGGCATTGAAAAGAGAACATTTACTATTTTTAAAAGGAAAACAAAAAAAACATGTTATCTAATGAACAACCACTCATTTAAGTTGTCTTTCCAAATCAACTTAGTAAAGAAGATTTAAATTAAAGTGTATTCGATGGAGAGATAAAAATCATTTGTATATCCATGATTTAAGATGAAATATGTCACCTCCCAAACCTCTACAACTAATTCATCTTTTCTCTCTTGAACATTTTCTAGGAGATCTTGCCACCTGTATTAACCCTCCTAGTTCCCCATTTCTGATTCATTGTCTTCTTTATAAAGCCTCTGATCTAGAAGGGATTTGAGATTCTCAAGCTTAGGTGTGACATGAGTAAGTTCCATGTGACTAGGAGCAAGTTTAATGGCAGTGGTAATAATAATGAGCATGATAGACATAAAAGAAGAGAAGCAACCACCAGAAGAACAAAGAAAAATGGCATATTAATGGTCTGTATTCAAAAATCTTATGTGTTATCTTTCCTAAATGATTTTCCCACCACTTTCAAAACAAGGGATGTTATCTTGAATGGTCTAGGTAGCAACATCCAATCTTCCTCTCTCCCATAATCGACTCCCAGATTGAATCCACTTCCCAATACTCCAAACCAAAACTCCACCCCCCCACACAAAATATTGAAGGCATATGTCATATTGGCGGTTGATGGAAATATGATAACTCTTTGGTGCATTGGTTGCATTTTTATTGTGATGCATTTCCTTTACACTTCCCCTTCTTCTATTTCAACCTTTGATTACTCTCCTATAACAGCCATTGTAACAGAAATAAAATTCACCATAATAGCAAGCTCAGTTTTCTTTTCCCTCTTCACCACCACACTCCTTACAATAACATCCACTCCAGTTTATTTAAAAATTTCAATTTATGATGCCCCAATAATTTTTTTGAACTTAAGTTGGACTAAGTGAAAGAGGGTTGTGACACAAATTTAAAAAAAAAATTGTATAGCAAGAAAAATTAGAGTGTGCAAAATGGAAAGCAAGAATAACAAAAACTACAATTGGAAGTGCTCAGGAATAAGTCATTTATGTGTATAGGATATTTTTCATTAACATGTCTCTCTATTGGGTGCCCATGTAATTCATATGAATATAATATTTACATTGTGCAACAAAGTTGACCATTATGGACACACTACTTCCAGAGTAACCAGTGTCTTATTTTTGTGATTGATGGTAATGAAAGAGATTGTGTTTTTGATATTTATGTGGTAGTAAAAATTTAATAAATCCCATTATTTATTCTTACATTCTGGCGAACTCAGTGGAGAAGGTATTGATAGGAAGTAGTCACTGAAATCAAATAGTTCTTTTATAATAGGACTTCGATAATAGAATTTTTGAGAGCATGATGTAGGAGGCCTTCTTCCTCACTAGTGCTTTCATATAAAACTGATGTGGAGTAGATGAAAGCATAAAGAAGACAAAGAATCTTATCAATAAAATGTTTAAAATATATGTCATCTAATGAAATGCAATGATTGTGAAAAATGCAAAAAATAAATTTCGTGAAAAGGCTTTAAAAACATTCAAGCAAGTGCAATTTGCAGGTGTAATATTGCATCCATCAAAGAACAATGGATCAAGATTTTTATCAAGTGCGATCATAGATATGCAAGCATTATTTGGAATAACAGGCAGCACATCCAAATGGTTTGTCAAAATGCTTCAAAAAAATGTGTTTGGACATCACAACATATGTACAAAATATAATTATTGAAAAGGCTTTAAAAATGATCATCTCTACAGAAAATTGTTGGATTTCCAGAATAAAATATAATTGTCTTGAGACCCTTTCTTTGACTTTCCAAAAGTTAAATCTCCTTTGTTTTATTGCTCAAAGAATATCAGATTTTTTGTAGACTTTTTGAGATAAGTTCAAATCATATTTTGGGGAAATCTTATTTCTTCTTTGGACTTCTGATATCTTCTTTGGACAACAATTACTTTATAAAGAGAAGAATGTCTTTATTCTTCAACAGACTTGTAATAGTTTTATTTTTGTATGCAACAACAAATTAGTTTGTTGTAAGTGCTCTATTTTATTGAAGAGACTTGTTTATTGCAACAATAGTTGTAATTGTTTATCTTGTTAAGAAGTGATTACTTCAAGATATTTTGTATGCAACCTCAATTGCTGCTAGTTTATTTTGATTTTTGTAGAAGTTATTACCAGATTAATAGAAGCAAGAGAAGCTTGCATATCTCCATTTTTATTCATGCTTATGCTCTGCCCTGTTTTGGGGTTTCTTGAATTTTAGTTGCTTTCTGAAACAAAGCATCTCTGTGTGAGTTTCCAGAATATAGAGTGATTCTATATTCTTTACATGGTATCAGAGCTGATTAGCCCTCAATCCTTGTGAGTTTGGGCATTTATTTTTTGAGGTAATTGTTTATCTTGCACATGAGACATGGTTGGAGATGGAGGAAAGAGATGGCAGAATCCACCGTCCTTTAATGGAAAAAATGATGATGTTTGGGCAAAGAAGATGAAGAGCGTAATGGTTACAAACAATTTGTGGGAGCTTGTGGTCAATGGATTTATTGATATAATTTACCCAACTCTATTTTCTACCCTCACAAACTATTAGAAGACTTATTTGAAGGAGTCAAGGAGGAAAGATGCAAAATCTTTGAGCTTGATTGAAACTACCTTGACATAGGCAATCTTTGCTAGAATAGTAGCAGCTGATTATTCAAAAGAAGCTTGGGATATTCTCCATACAAGTTTTAAAGGAACTGAAAAAGTTTGTGTGGTTAAGCTCCAGATGCTTCGAAGAGAATTTGAGACTTTTCTCAAGAAGGACAATGATTCCATTTCAGATTTCAGCTCAAGACTCTCTGGTTTGATAAACCAGTTGAGAACCAATGGAGAAACAATGGATGAGAAAAGAATAGTAGAGAAAATTTTGAGAAGTCTGCCCTCAAAATTTGATACTCTAGTTATCTCCATTGAAGAGGCAAAGGATCTCTCAACATTGAATGTCGATGAGTTGATGGGTTCTTTCTAAACCCATGAGCATCAAATTAATATATTAGCAAATTCTTCTCAAGAGCAAGCTTTCAAAACTCAATTCAATGCAAGAGGTAAGGGGAGAGGAAGAAACAACTCTTGAAAAGTCTCAAGAGGCAGAGGTCATGGAAAATCTAGAAAAAAAAATGCTAGAGGAGAAATCATAGAACAAGTAGTCACAAATGAGGGAGCTAGCAGCTCTCTGAATAATTTTAGAGGAGGGAAGAAGACCAATAGCTCAAACAAGAGCAATATTGAGTGTTATTATTTTCATAAATTTGGGAATTATGCAAGTGAATGCTGGAAGAAGAAAGGTGATCAGTCAAAGAAAAGTGCAAATGTGGGTGCTGATGTTAAAGTGGGTGATGAAAATAATCCCATAGCCTTCATCATGTGCAATATTGGTGAAGAAGGCAGACTCGAAGTCTGGTATTTGGATAGCGGTTGTAGTAACCACATGAGTGGTAATGAAAGTCTTTTTTCTTTCATTCATAAAAATATTAAATCTGAGATTAGAATGGGGAATAATGGAATTGTTCTAGTTTTGGGCAAAGGATCTATTATGATCTGCACCAAACAAGGTGAGAAACAAGAAATTCAGAATGTTTATTTTTCCCCAGGTATAAAGCACAATTTGATGAGTGTTGGACAACTCATTCAAAATGGATATAAATTACTAATGGAGAATGACCAATGTGTCATTTATGAGAAGAATGAGAGTAGGAAAATTATTGCAGCAGTCTAAATGACAAAGAATCGAATGGTTTCATTGAAGGTAGAAATGTGGTTCTCTTCAATTTTAGCAGCTACATCTCCCAAGCAAGCATGTACAGCAGTACAACAACAATCAGCCTTCAAGAGCATGATTGAAGACCCATACAAGCTATGTAATTTAAGGTATGGACATCATGGCTATGCTAGTTTAATTTTATTGTCCGAGAAAATAATGGTAGATGATTTACCATGTATTAAAGAGTTCAGTAGCAAGTATGAGGCTTACATTTTGGGTAAGCAACATAGGCTACCCTTTAATTGTGGAAACTCTAGAAGGGAAAGAGAACCATTAGAGCTGGTGCATACTCATTTAGTTGGCCCTATACAAATCACTTCCATCATGGGGAATACTTATTTTATGAACTTCATAGATGATTTCAGCCGTAGAACATGGGTATATTTTATACAAAATAAATTTGAAGCTTTTGATAAGTTTTTAGAATTTAAAGCCCAGGCAGAAAAAGAAAGTGGACATTATCTTAAAATCCTAAGGTCAGAAAGAGGGGGGAATATAACTCCAATATTTTTGTGAAATTTTGCAAGCAGAATGGCATAAAGAAGGAGCTAACAGCCATTTATACTCCGCAGAAAATGGAGTGGTTGAAAGAAATAATAGGACCATCGTTGAGATGGAAAGAAGTATGATGAAAAAAAAGGACTCCCAATTGAATATTGGGAAGAAGCTATAGAAACAACTGTTTATTTGATAAATAGAAGTCGTACAAAGGAATTCTATGAGAATATTTACATTGAAAGCATGGGCAAAGCATAGTTCAACGATTGAACAGTTGAGAGTGTTTGGGTGTGTAGTATATGAACACCTGCCAAAGGAGCAAAGGCAAAAGTTGGATGACAAGGGTGTGAAGTATATCATTGTGGGATATAGTCTTGATTCAAAGGCATATAGATTGTATAAACAATTCACCAAAAGGATCATCATTTCAAGAGACACAGAGTTCATTGAGAATGAGTCATGGGATGGCTCGGTGGACACATCTTCAAGCACTTCAAGTAAAGTGCCTATTATTGTTGAAGATGATGTTGTTAATGATAAACAAGATGATATAATAGTAGATATAGAAGGCTCTAGAAGGCTGCAAATTGACCCTGCAAAGACCAACAACAGCAATACTAATACTTTTGATCCCACTCTCGCCTCCCTAGTCCCAAGAAAGACCAAGAGTCTAAGGGATATTTACCAAGATGAAAGGTATAAAAATGAATTTAATGAAAACATCAATTTTGCATTCTTTTATGATAGTTATCAAATTTATTTCGAGGATGCTGAAAAAGAAGAAAAATGGTGTAAGGCCATGGATGAAGAAATAGATGCAATCAAAAGAAATGAAACTTGGGAGCTCACTAATTTACCTCCTAACAAGAAATTTATTGGAATTAAATGGGTTTACAAGACCAAGAGCAATGCTGAAGGAAAAATAGATAGGCATAAGGCTAGATTGGTGGTCAAGGGGTATAAACAACAGTTTGGTAGAGACTATGATGAAACCTATGCCCCTGTTGCATGAATGGAAACTATGTGTGCTGTCATAGCAATTGTAGCCCAGCACAAATGGAAGGTATATCAAATGGAAGTGAAATCCATCTTCTTGAATGAAGTATTGAAAGAAGAGGTTTATGTGGAGAAGCTACCTAGTTATGAAGTTCTAGGTCATGAAGGTAAGTTTATAGGCTGAAGAAGGCTCTCTATGGGCTTAATAAAGCTCCACGAGCGTGGTATAGCTGAATTGACTCATATTTGATGATAAATGGCTCTTGCAAAAGTGATGGTGAGCCCACTCTTTACATCAAGGAAGAAAATGTTAATATTTTAATTTTTGTCTTGCATGTTGATGATTTAATCTTTACTGGGGATAATGATTTCCTCATTTCTGATTTTAAAGAGGCCATGAAAAGAGAGTTTGAAATGTTAGACTTAGGTCTCTTGAGATATTTTCTAGGCATAGAAGTAAAACAAATGCATGATGGTATTTTTATCTCTCAAGATATATATGCAAATCAGATCTTGGAGAAATTTTAAAATGCAAAGTAGCAAGCCTGCCCCAACACCAACTACAATAGGTTTAAAATTAAGCAAGAATTATTGCAGCAGCAATGTGAATCTGACTTTGTTTAAAATCTTGGTTGGAAGTTTGATGTATTTAACAGAAACTAGGCCATATATTATGCATGTAGTAAGTTTGATTTCTAGATTTATGGAAACTCCAAAGGATTCCCATTAGCAAGTGGGAAAGAGAATCGTAAGGTATGTGAATGGAACCAAGGGATATGGTATTTTGTATACTGCAACAAATGATTCTAGACTAATTGGTTACATAGGTAGTGATTGGGCAGGGAGTTTGGATGATAGGAAGAGCACTTCTGGATATGTTTTTCACATGGGCTGAGAAGGATCTTGGTAGATTTGAAGGAAGAACAAGATGATGGAACCATAATATTTCGTCACAATATTTCCTTAATAGCTTTGTCAAAAAATCCAGTGTTTCATGGAAGAAACAAGCACATTGAGATCAGGTATAATTTTATTAGAGAACTAGTTGAGAATGGTGAAATAAAAATGAAGTTTTGCAGGTTAGAGTAGCAGCTAGCAGACATTTACACCAAGCCAATGGGCATTGCAAGTTTTGAATGCCTAAGGAGAAATTTGGGCATGGTCATCTTGGATCAAGCATGATCATGTTTTTTTGGCTCAAGAAAATGGGGGAGTGTTGGATTTTCATAATAAAATCAAATTGTCTTGAGTCCCTTTCTTTGACATTCCAAAAGTTAAATCTCCGTTGTTTTATTGCTCAAAGAATATCAGATTTTGTGTGGACTTTTTGAGATAATTTCAAATCAAATTTTCGGGAAATCTGATTTCTTCTTTGGAATTCTAATATCTTCTTTGGATAGCAATTAATTTATAAACAGAATAATGTCTTTATTCTTCAATGGACTTCTAAGAATTTTATTTTTGTATGAAACAGCAAATTAGTTTGTTGTAAGTGCTCTATTTTACCATAAACTTGTTTATTCCAACAACAGTTGTAATTGTTTATCTTGTTAAGCAGTGATTGCTTCAAGATATTTTGTATGCATCTTTTATTGCTACAATTTAATTTTAATTGTTGTAGACGGTATTTCCAGATTAATAGAAGTAATAGAAGCTTGCATATCTCTAGTTTTGTTTGTCTTTATGCTCTACCCTATTTTGGGGTTTCTTGAATTTTAGTTGTTTGCTAAAACAAAGAATCTCTGTGTGATTTTCTAGAATACAGAGTGATTCTATATTCTTTACAAAAATGGATTTATTGAAAAACTTTAGAAACTATTTAAAGAACATGTAATCAATAAGGATAAACTAGAATTATTCAATGTTTGGGCAATATTCTCTTAATCCTTGATAGAAAGAGGACTTTGAAAGAGTTTTTGGGCTTCCTTCAAAGAAACATGACAAAGAAATTATGTAGATATAATAGTTGAAAATGCTGGTACACATGCATGTGAAATGTGGGCTCACAAGGCATATCGAATGTTTAATAAAATGCCTTAAAGGATTATACTTGAAGTGTTTTAGAGAATGCTACAAAAATCAAAATTTGATATGGTACCTCATGGAATTGACAATGGATGTGAATTATTTTAAAACAAGGGTTGCATGCAGCTGGAGTCCCTTCTTAGGTAGAGTTGTAAGAGAAAGTGTAGATTTGGTTGGGTGTTGTCTAATGTTTAGAATTGAAGTTGTAATAGCAGTGTCAATTTAGCAGTAGGAAGACAATGGAACAGGGTAGTGGTGTTGTCATAATTAATTGCAAAGAGAATAAATGATGCTGATATGGTGCAAGGGAGAGCACTAAATATTTCAGTGCATGAGAGTGAAAGAGCATCAATTAAAAGATGTAGCATAGCTACAGGAAGAGGAAAAAAATTCTAATTTCATGGCCATGACTCATAAAACATTTAAGCAATGATTTCCAAAAAACAATTAAAATATAGCTATGAAATGATAATGCATTCGTTAAATTCTCTATCATGTTGTTATAGCTCTAATTTAATAGCAATTGCATCACTGAATTCTAGACCTTTGTACTTCCTCTTGATCATGGTTTTTGGTTTCCTATAATAGTACAACTACTACAAAAACATGAATATGCTTTTTGATATTATCTACATAGAACATGACCTGTACAAATTTAAATGAGAATCTGAAAGGTTGTGTTGTGAGAAGTTTAGAACCTAATTTGAAAAAATACGAAATCATTCTTTTGTATCATTCTAAGTATATGGATTTGAGAAATCTAATTTTTTCTCCATTCTACCCAGATATTATTACTATTTTCATATTATTACTATTTAGCATGCTTTTACATTTGGAAAGAACTCTAGCTACCACAGAGCTCATGTTATTTTTATTTTTCTATCCTAAATTGTTATTCAGATAGCCATGTATTATTACTGGCATGAATTTATATTGATTTGATAAAATGTGTTGTCTACAGCTTGGCCCGATAATATATATTTGTTTAGAAATAAAATCAATCAAAATTTAAGTTGTTTATTTAAGGACACCAACAACGGTTCCGAAGGATTGGTTTTTCCCTAAAACTATTGAACCCTAACTTATTCTTTTCCTCCTCTCATCTTTTTTTCCATATGAGGGTTCACTTGCAAGGGGTGGCTAGGGCTTCTATGGTGGATCCCAGGTAGCAATTTTCCTAGGAGACAACAAGGTTTAAGGGAGGGTTCAAAGTTGTCAGGTTCTAATCTAAAATGGCACAAAGTGTATGAACATTCTCATAGGGCATTATCCAAGTATTGGAAACACATCCATTCCAAGGGGATTCACATTTGCATTAGTAGATATAAGCAAGGCACTAGCTATTATGGAAGAAGCCTCAAGGGTGTGTTGTTTCATTTAACACGATGATTTAAACAATATGATGGAACTACAACTATAGTAAGGATTTTGAAACCTGCAGGCAAGAACAGGAAAAATATAAATCATATTTGTTCTTACGACCATATTTGTAATATAGAGTAGTATAAATAAGGCAGTGGGCTGTAAATTTTTTATTAATGGTTAGTTGTTATTTTATATGCATTCACAATGTGATTTGTGAGAGGGGAGAGAGCCACTGGTGAAGGCTGAAGGATTTCCTTCTTGGGCCCAAATTTGTGGCTACTTTTCTAGTAGTTAGGTAGTTCCAGTGTGTAGATAGTTCTTAGAAGAAATAATAACTAAAATGTTTTTTCTTGTAATTTTCTTGTTACTGTTAGCTTTATTTTACATTGTTACTGCCTAAGGTAGAGGCATTGATTTTTCCTACTACATTTTTTTAAATTCTACTTTCTGTCTTTAGTGGAAATTGAGGATAATCTACATTTCTCATTTGTAGTATACACATTTTATGTATCATGGTGTTTTACGATGAAGCCACCTGGAAACTTTACAAATTTGTTATAGTCATTTTCTTATAATAATTGATGCACATACACGAGCTTCATAATGTTTTGAATGGGAAAATATTCCTATAGTATTACTCGACATGAATGTTTCTATGTACCATATCCTCCCTTCTTTCCTTTACTGTTCTAACTTTTCACTCCAATGTTGCTCGGTTGTGCCAATTGGGGCCCTAACAACAATAATGTCGATCCCCAAACCCTTAATGACACTCATGTCTTGGGTCCTACATCATGATAGGGATATACCAAAGTTGCATTAGGGTTTGAATCTAAAACACAAAATTTTTTCAAGGGTTTGAAATAATCCGTAAATGACAAATTTACTGAAATGAATATCAATTGAAAGAGACACGGGTGGAGGCAAAACAAAAGGAGACTGTTACTTACAGCTCAGAGCATTCCAAAATTTGTAACGTGAAGACTAGAATATGTGAGAAGAAACAGTTAGGGTTCAAAAAATGTCTAATGTTAGACATCAAAAATGTGTAATATTGGACATCAAAATGTTAGAAACACTGAGAGAGGGGGGGTGAATCAGTGTTTATCTATTAATTATATTTCAGCCAATTAAACATATATCAAATGTGCATCCAAAGAAACATAACAAAAGAACACATAACACATGATATAGTTACTAAAAACTTTGATCAGAGGAAAACTCCGGTGGGGATGAGTACCCACAAATATTGTACTTGGTATAATGAACCTATTAAAGTTCCTTTGCCCTGTTAGAAGTAGTCTTTACAATTTGAGTACAATGACCTAGTTAAAGGTCTGACCCTGTTAGGAGTCTTTTACAAAACCCTGTTAAAGGTATATGTCTCATTGCCTAGGCTCACTACCCAATAAGTTGAAGGCTACAACCCTCTGAATGTTGATATGCACTATATCAAAAATGAACTATTGTAATGACACTACTGTCTGATCAGTTCCTTGTATGCGTGAATTCTCTTACTCCTTTAAAGAGCTATATCATCTACTAACTTCAATTATACTGCTCATTTGTATCTTCCTCATGCATAATAATTAACACTTGTAGCATAACATTACATTACATACTTATATGTTTACAATTGAATATGCGCCACCCAAAACATAACACTAGTCGGCGTTTAAACCGAAATATACAATGCTTCCGAATGAGTTGGCCTAAGTGTGTTTACTACAACATTAATTACATTAATACAAAATTATAACTAAAAGTGTTTAGCCATTACATTACAAAATCATTCACGCTAATCAAAACTGTAGTCGGCTTCCATGCTCTATTTCCTGGACTGCAGGTCTACTAACCTGCTTGTAACTTTTCCGTACTGATGTTTCATACTCTGCGTGTCTGGATCTAGTATGTATATACACCATAGAGTATATACCTAAGCACACATTCTCTTGTGTGATTTCTAACATGTGCACTGATGTACTGATCTTTGTATGTGTTTGTCTGCCCTATTTTCACACTTAGTCATTTTGTCTTTCATGACAGAACTTAAGTATGACATTGTTGCCATGATTGACAACACAAAATAAGTCATGCTTCCTCAGGAAGTCAATTTTCCAACAATCTCCCCCTTTGTCATTTATGGCAACAAAGGAATGTGGCTAAGTTACTCAAAATGACTTCATACAAAAATGACTGTATATCATAATACTTAATGATATATACATATATACTTCTCTGCATATACACATTCTATACTACTCCCCCTTTGATATTAATGACAAAGGTGTGCAAAAACTATAAGTCTTCAACATACTTACTCCATGTAAACTTCTAGGTAGACAACTCGAAGAGATTGAATCTCTTTCTACCAAAAGACTTTCATTACATCAACTGTATGAAGATGCGCGCATAAAGCATATGTCAATTTCTCCATTTTTATCACATCCATGCAAGGACCTTGATCATATGTATGTATGGTGTTATCAATATATTTTATGTTCTCATTAAGAACTGCTAGAGATGGTGTAAGTGCATTTCCCAACTGAGTTTGTCTTATTCTGATCTTGCTAATTTCTAGTTTTGCCTTCTCAATTTTGTCCAACTGACCTTGATAGACATTATTGCATATGTTCATATCTTGCGTGGAGTTTTCAACTGATTTCCTT